>JAOEHX010053546.1:0-12262 GCA_025448015.1 Bolborhynchus lineola | reverse complement strand
GCAGATGAGGCATTTGAGTATGGTTATGGTTTAGGTCACTAGAGTACTGAAGTCATTAAAGAAGGGGAGATGAAGCAGAGAAGGGAATCAATAACTGTAAAGCCAAATCTTTGCCCTAGTCATTAAACCTGTTCAGAAATTAATTGTCTCAGATTAATCACAGCATTTGATTTTGAACATGTTGTAACCAACTCTTTAAACATTTCTGAAATATTTTGTTGATGTTGTGTCATATAAAACTAGTCTTTCGATCTAGGTAAAACTCATAAACAGTTTTGGCTGTTCTGAAGATGAACTTTTTAAGCAAAGAAATAATTCGCCACAAAATATCTCTCACCTCCCAGTTCTACTTCAGTTAGCGTAAGTAGTGCCAATATCATAAGTATGCTTTGACATGCATAGCAACCTGTGGGGTCTTTCATTAGATATTTTCATAGTTACAGGGACAGAATTTATTGTATTACTAAAGAATTTTCCATCAGTCTTTAATTTCTTCTTCTTTTATGAAATCTGGCAAAAAAGAAAGGCAATGGAAATATGCCTGCTCCTAAGAAATCTTAACGTGGCCAGGAATGTTCAGTGATGAAGTGTCTTAGAAGTCTTCAGTTTCTTCAGCCAAGGGTAATCTCACTAAAAATTATACACACATGAAAAGAAAAAGATGCCATCAAATCAATTCCTTACAGTGATCAACAACAGTCTGAAGTGGGGTCTGTTCCAAAGCATCCACATATCTTTCTTCAATCAAGCTCAAATGACTTTCTTCTCACTAGCCTCCTTAGACTTTATCTTATTTCCAATTGTTTCTGTCGCAGTTTGTTCTGTTTCCCATCCTCATCTCATATATTCATCAGTATCCTTTGGCCCTGATCCCAAAGCCAAGCCTTTTAACCTTCTTCATCTTTTTCAGAACAATTAATTTTCAGTCAAAGGAAATCAGGACATAACTGCTGGAAAACACATTTTAAAGCCTGTGAAAATGGGTCAGCTTACATACAAAATGTTCTTGGGCATATTGCTCATGTGAGTTACTTTTAGAAAGGTCACTTGCAAACATAAATCCCATGTGATGGGGCAACTGTTATGTTCAGTAGTATGTTTCCATAAGAACATACTATGCGGTTGAGTAATCCCAAATGTAAATTCATTTGTTCAAGTTAAGTCTGCCAAGGAACCTTATTTTTTTCAGTTTTTTAATTGCTCAATAAGTCTATGCTTTTTGTGCTTGAGAGGATAACACAGTTTTTTTCCTAACCCATTGATTTTGCCATTATGTGGAAGTAGGTATCTACTAGCTATAGCTGCAGTCTGGAATGCTTCCTGTGGTGTATTGCAGAAGCCAAAGTATACATCTGAGATCTGCCTTTGCTAGACTTCCACATCTTAACTTATTTGATTTGGGCATTATTACTACTTTGGTATGGTGCCTAACCAAAAAACAGCATAAACAAAAGAAAACAAGCAGGAAAAGAGGAAAAACTCCAACTCCCACATTTTTCAAATTATTGCTCAATGAAAGCAAAGACTAAAGACTTGACAGGTCTGTGCTTTTAAATATTTTTCTCCTAACAATACTAATAATATTTATTAATTAATATTAAAGTGTTTATTAATAAATACTAATGACATGAATAATGTTAAATTTTTTGCTGATTGCTTGTTAACTCCAGGGTTCCCTTGACACAAAAGCAGCAAGACGTTTTAGAAGCAGAGCTCACTGAGTAGTTATTCATATTTAGAGATGTAACTGAAAGGCCTGTGTCAGCACTGGTGTTATCTACTAAAGAGTATGCAAGGCAATTCATTTTGTGAACAGTTTGAATGGCAGACATTTGACAAATAGAATTATTTTCCTAGGTTTTATTTGCCCTTGCACAAATTATGCCAAATCCCAGGCTTTGTAGAAAAAAAAAAAAAATATGGAAAAAGTAGGTCACAAAGTTTATGAGGTCACAAATCTGCATGTCATAAGTAAAACCCAGTCCTGTCTTCTGTGATCAGAGAAGTCAATGTGACACTGCTTAAAGTACTACTCAATATGAGTCTTTCACCCCTGTTGGATCATCAAAAATGTCTGAGCTGTTTTTTGTCCCCAGCCTAGAATAATTAGCCTAAGAAATTTTTATACAGGCTGCAAATGTTCTAGGCTTTGTTTCATCAGAAAAAAATAATCTTGATATCCTTCAACAGCTTGGACTACATTAACTAGTTGACCAAGCTCTCTTTCCACTTGACCTCTCAGAATGGATGATGGAAATTTGTGCTTTTAGAGAATTGTGAAATTTCCTTCTCAGTGAGCAAAAGTGATACATTATTCCATAGAATAAAGCATATATATGAGTGATGCATGTTCAGCATTTAAAAGCTGTAATGGAATAAAATCTTTTTATATGTTCATCAAAGTTCACACCAAGAAACTCTGATTTCTTACATGGAGTTTCTAATTTGTAGCTACAACTAAGATACTTATTGTTGAATAGAACATTAAGGAAATTGATTTCCTGTTTTTTAGAAACATTTGCAGGAATGTTTTGAGTAAAACTTGTTTATCTAGTGATGAGCAAGATTTCCTGTCAGAAGTTCTAGACATCTTTAAGGAAAGTAAAAGGATTTTGTCCTAGGTATAATGTCTAAAATACAAAGCTTTTTGAAATCATTGGTTTTGATTTTTTTATCTCTTCCAGATTTTTTTTTTTCCCCTTTTGTCACTGTTATAACTATGGAGAGTTTTATCATCTTCATAAAATCCAGTCTCATTTTAAATTTTTCTATAACCTTGAGCTGTGCATGCATAGTTTAGAAAAATGTTTTCCTCTCTCTATTTTGAATTAACAGCCTTTCAATACCCCTGAATGTCTCCTTTGCCTTGTGCTTTGAGGCGGAGACAATAAAAATACTCAGTGTATCCTCTGCATCATTCACTCACTACTTTATAGATCTCTGCTTTGTTCATTCCCAATTGTTTTCTTGCTGAAGTTCCAGTCTTTTATTTTTTCTTTATGTTAGAGTTTTCAAGAAGCACAAAAATTTTAAAATCAAAATGGAAAGACAAAATTAGTGTAGAAAATAAAAATATAAAATATCTTCTTATGTATTACATCTCTTTGATTAAGAAACAGGTGAATCAAAAGAAATGCCTTACATATCATTTATAATTCAGTGATTGAAAATCTGCTCATTTTAAAAAAGTAAAATCTTTCAAATGGTTCAGTAAGTAGTAAATGTAAAGAGCTGTATTTTACAAAGGTCTATAATTGATTTTGTTTCTACCTAATTGCTTCATATTTGTGCAGCTATAGATTGTAGATGGCTCTGCAGTGAATAGAATACAGCTGATGAGCTTTAAAGATGTCATAAGAAAATAGAATATATTTTTTCCTTCATTGAATTACTCTTACCCACACCATTTCAGTTGCTTTTAATAAATAGCATAAATAACATAAAAAGGAAAGTATTTATGATTTATTAGTTTAACTCTTATCTGTTTTAGCTGTTCTTGCAAACTTTCACTGTTGTCATTTTAATTTTATCACAAGGAAATTTCATGTCTTAGCCAGCCCTGATGTGAATTGTGTTAACTGACGTCAACGTAAAGGGAATTCTGGCTTATTCTCTACCGCTCTCTACAGAGAAATAAGCCACCATTTATGTATTATAAACAGCTTAACAGCATCTTTCACTTAATCTAAAACTTTTCAGTCACAATGCCAGCTTTTAGCTTTGATTTTAATTTTCTGCAGTACCCAGTGGTACAATGGGTAAAATGCTAGGAAACCAAAGACTAGGATGAAATCCCTTTGAGAAAACTTTTGGAGCATTTCAATCAGAACACCAAAGGCAAGTTGTCGAGATACAGCTATTCCATTTCACTTGGTTCATGCTGCTTATAGATGTTGATACACTGTGAAAGAATAGGAAATACGAACAAATCATTACGTGTATAATTAGCCACTGGTTAACAGAGATGATAGACACTGGGATGTCCCAGAAAAAAAGACTTTTAAGACAGCTATCACAATTTTTTTAGTGAATGACTTCAGTAGATTTTCATGAAAAGGAAGCTAAAATTTACCAAAATAGTTCATATGCATAAATACTGCCTATTATTTACAGCTGAGCAGATGGAAATACTTGAGATGCTCTCCAGCTTGTTGCTTTGATGCTGTGTAAGGGCCAAACACAAGACAGAGTACCTCTGGACAGCATAATCAGGTTTGTATTCTTTTCTGTTGAATGGTATTGCATGGAAGTAAGTATGGGCAACATGGGAGATATAACTTTGCTATTTTATATGAGAGCTTTGTTAGATTTCTGGCTTATGAGAGAGGTGGGCAACGCACGGCCAAGCTAGAAATCATTTGACAGGTGTTCAGTGGGACTGGGGATATGAGGGGGTCCAAAATGAGCAATCATTACAGCTGTGTTCATTGAGTCACTGGGAGCTAAAGTCTGGGTAGTAGCCATAAACTCTACATAAAATCAAGAGTTGCCCTATGCAATATTCACTAATCTGTTTTGCAATGATTAAGGCTCTATAATAAAATGCATGAAATTAAGAATAAAACTGATAAGCCAGGTAACAAAAAGCCACCCCACCACTGGCCACCTTGGCATTTGCGTGTTGACAGAGCTCAAAGGCAAGAGCGAAGAAAAGTGAAGATGTGTGCTGCTACTATCAGCACTGCTAGTCCTCCATCAGATTCACTTACAACATAATTTGTGAAAAAGGGTAAGAAAAATATACAACAGGTTATATTAGCAAATAGGTAGAAAACATATTAAATCCCGGCATTCATTTATTTATTATATAGCACAGATGAGACACTTTGCTAATTAACACCCATCTAGATGTTTCTTGGTTTGTATAATAACTGCTTATAAATGATTAATAATTTGTAACTGCATCTATCCTGATTTTTAGAGGGACATTTTTGTCAAGATAGCAACGTTTTGAAAAGAGGAACATAATGCAAAACTTTCAAAAAAAACACACTGAATTGGAAAACACTGTGTGAGTAGCACCAGACAAATACTAAATAAGAAAAAGGAATCAAACCACAAAATAGGTTTTTTTTTTTTTGTTTTTTTTTTTTTAATAACAATAAAGACCCACCAAATCCTTAGTTTCATTCACTTTAATGAAATTCTCATATATGCTGAGGAGAAACTATTCACGTGTCTGTATTCTCTCACCCCTTCCTTCTTCTAACCCCCAGATATTTTGCTAAAAAATAAATCTGTATCTTTATTTCCTTTCTAAATCTTCACCTTAATTTACGGGAAATTAGAGGAAAACTGATCCTGAATAGAAACTGGAGTAAGGAAATTTACTGAACATCATCCAATAATGAGTGTGTATATTAATGGAAAAGCAGAGAAGGAAAAAAATGTTTTGTTTGTAGTTAGCATACTCTCAGGAGTTTTTCTGAAATAAATGAGTTCACCTTCATAGAATATATGAAAGGGAGTTGGTTTTCATAGTGCTGAGAACGAAGATTGGAACTGGCTTGAGAAAATGTTCAGTATTGGTTGCTGTTACAACAACATGCTACACCATGGGTATGGCTGAGGGCTACTTCACATCCAAAACACAATGCTGGGTTAGCCACCCTCACTGTCTCGAGCTTCAAAATGACAAATCTTAATGAGGAACAGTTCCAATTATTTTCTGACTAAACTCATTGTATGTGGATAGCAGAAGTGCATGTGCAAGAAATATCAGTGATTACAGCAGTCAGCAATGTAATCTTTAAGTGTTTCAAGAATGGTTGCCCATGGAAGTTGTGAATCCTCCATCCTAGGCGGTGTTCAAGGCCAGGTTGGACAGAGTCTTGGGTGGCATGGTTTAGTGGGAGGTGTCTCTGCCCATGGCAGGGGGGTTGGAACTAGATGATATAAGGTCCTTTCCAACACTATTCTATGATTCTATGAAGCATAACCGCAGTAACTGTAGCATAAGTATTCACACAGCTATCTCAAAAAAAAGTGCAGCTACAAGAAATTTAGTCCAGATTTATTTCTCACATTTCATCAATGCAGGGTAAAAGAAAACTTTTGTGGTCTGCATGACAATTGTGTTAGACACATTACATATATGTATACACAGTCACATTAAAGTAAACATTTATTGCATAATGTTCCATCCACCTCCATGAATTCTCATTTGCACTGAGAATGCTCTGTAATTTACTGGAGTTAATTAGCCACAGCCACTGACCGGAAGCTCTTATTCATAATCCATTTTCTTATTTGTGGATTTGTTTTTCTGTTATTTCATCGTGAAATACAATCACTTATCCTTATTCTATCTACTGTTATTTATTCATACTTAGTATTCTCTTTGTCCACCATGTAACCTAGGGTGGGTCCAGTTACATACGCTTGTCTGGAAATCATCTGCACAAGACCTATAGCTGAGAAGGGATTTAGGGAAATTATGTTAGGTGTTGTTCTTGCCATCTTGCTGACGTTTGATTATTCCAAGATGATCTTTAGGAATGTTGTCACTATAACTACCAGCATCATTTTAAGGTTGTCTTGGAAACCTTTCCTGTCTAGAGATCAGTTGATTAAAGGATTTCTGCATTATTTTTGTTGTTGATTCATAGAGTGGATAATTGGGATTTGGTTTCTTTAGTGGAAGCTTTTTGCTATTGTTATTGCACAGTACGAAGGTAAGAGCCTTTCATTAAAGACAGTCAAAGTAAAAGGCTACCTCTCCAAATGAGAAATATGTAGTGAGGATGAAGCATGCTTGCAAATCTGAAGTCAGTCTCTTGCAATCACTGGATTTTGGTTTTAAGTTGGTGAGGGGAAAGAAATTAAAAGAAAAAGGGATTCTGATTCTCTTAGCATTTTATTAGGGAGTTGAGAAGTCCAAGATGACCAGCGGAAAGGTAAAAAAAAAAAGTCTATTCTGGATTATATTCCAGCTGTTATAGAAGATAATGACAATTGTCACCTGAGGCTTCTGGGCATGTTGGTGCAATGAAGTAGTGCGGAGTGATTAGCTAAAATATAATCAGTTCAAATTCATCAAGAACAAAAAATGCTGACTAACATGGTTTCATTTTACAACAAAATAGCATCTTCTGTTGACATGGGGAAAACAGTGGATATTTTTCACCCAGACTTCAGCAAAGTATTTGACACTGTTTCTCACAGCATTCTCCTGGGCAAATTGGCAAAATAGATTGGAAAGGTAATCTGCAAGGAGGGTAGAAAACTAGTTAACTTTTGCACTAGTTAACTCTTGAAACTAGTTAACTTGCTGCACTCAGAAAATGATAACCAATGGTTTTCACTCAAGCTGGGAGCCTGTAACAAGTAGAGTGCCCCAGGAAGTGATACTGGGCCCCAAGATATTCAGCAACTTCAGAAATTACCTGGATGAATGGATTGGAAGCACCCTCACCAAGTCTGCAGATGACACCAAACTACATGATGAGGTGAACACATCAGAAGGGAGAGCAATCTTAGAGAGAGACCTGGACAGGCTGGAAGGGTGGTCAAGATAGAACAATATGAATTTTAACAAAGACAAGTGCTAAGTTCCACACCTGTGACAGAAAAACCAAAATAACCAGTATAGTCTGTGTACAGCTGGGGAGCAGCCTTGTTGAAAGGGAGCTGGGGCTCCTGGTGGACAATTACAGTCTGAATATGAGTCAGAAGTGCACTGCTGCAACAGCAAAGGCAAGTCATGTCCTGGGCTGCATCTGCAGGGGCATTACTGGGAGAGACAGAGACATGATCATCCCACTCTGTTCGCTGCTTATGCCTGGAATGCTGTGTCCAGTTCTGGTGCCCAAAATTCAAGAAAGATGCAGGCAAGGAAAATATCCAAAGGATGGTCACAGAGATGATCAAAGGAAAGGAAAACCTGCCTTATGCAGAAAGAGGGAAGCAGTTAGGTCTTTGCACTCTGGAGAAGGCTCAGGGGGACCTCATCACAGTATTCCAGTACATAAAGGGAAGATATGAAGACAGAGGCTCTCTCTTCACAAGGAGCCACATGGAAAAGACAAGGGGCAATGCGTACAGGTTGCACAAGGAGACGTTTTACCTCAATGTCAGAAAAATTTTTTGCAGTATGAAAAATCATTCATTGGAATAACCTCCCAAGGGATCTGGTAGAGTCCCTGTCACTGTAGATTTCAAGACATGACTAACAGGGTGCTAGATAATGTCATCTAGGCTTCCCTTCCAAGGAAAGGTTGGACCAGCTGATCATTCATGGTCCCCTCCAATCTGGACTGGTCTATGATTCTGTGGTTCTATGAGTTGCCTCTTCTGCTCCTGTAATGCAAACTCAGGTGAAGCCTCGCTGCTGAGAGGAAGGAACTGCCTGCTTCCATGGCTTGAGCTCTGAAATCACAAAAGAGGAACTTTCTGGAGAGCTTGTCGATATGCAGAATATGGCTTTGGATGCTGTCTTCCAGTATCCACATTGCAGAGGTGGGTTCATAGTACTGACCAGCATCTTCTTAGACTGAGACAGATCAATGTGCCTGTTTTTCATGAAACAGCAAGTTTACTCAACCAGCTGGGGTGTCTGTCTGGTGAGGGAAGAAGTGGTAACAGAAAAAGAAAGCTGTTTTTATTTAGAATGAATGCCATGAGAAAGGATTTATGTCTTCTGAACAACTGCACCTCCCTATTTCTGATAACACTCATTATAGAAGAAAATGACACTATTGGGGAATGCTGGCCTTTTACAGTCTATCTTCCCATATCACTAGCCTCACATTTAGTTTGATAAAGGCATGTAATGACACAACTTTATGTAATCAGATTTCACTGGTGTTAAAAATTAACCAAGCTGAGCAAATAATTTTGTGGCTTACTAGTATGAAAACTGACACAAAACACAGGGAAAGAAAGCACAACTCCCTCTCTCATCTTGAATTACAGGATTCCAATGTTGTTTTGAGTCAAAGAGTATTCAGCCTCAAGGAGTTTTGTGTTTTTCCATCATGAATGAATTTCCCAGCTGGTGTCTTTGTTAAGTTTTTAAGAAAAAATAAACCAAACAACAAAAAACCCCACAAACCTATAAATTTCTTGCCACTTGGCTCAGTAAAAGCTGTATTATCTTTGCCAGTAATAGGCCACAGATCTTGTGCTAACTCTACCTTGTACTAACTATGGAAGAACCTACTCCTGGCTTATTAGACTTGTTATCAGCTTCTTCTGAGATCACGCTGTGAAACAGAGCTTGGTACCAGCTGTCTCCTGGTGTTAACACATGGAATAACAGCTAAGGCCTTGAAAATATGGGTGCAGATTGAATACAGAGGCCCAGAGCTACAAACAGCTCAGTAGCAGTGAGCCACTGGCCATTGGAAAACCTGGGAAAAACTGCCTTAAGCGCGGTGGAGAAGAAAGTAACTCCCTTCATCGTGGTGCAGTACTCAATTCAAGGCTTGTGGCCAAAGTCTGTGGACTGTCTGCAAACTCTAATATTAAAGGGCAAGATCTCAAATGCAGAGCGATCATGGCAGTGGTGACTGCTGTCACAGAGCAGTTGTAGGGTGGGTGGATTTGCAAGCACAGCCTGGTCCCTCTGTTTGCCCCAGAGAACTCAGCCCCCACTCTCCACCTCAGGGAGCTCTTCCTTGTGTTTCTGAGAACCCACCATCTCCCAAATCACTCTACTCCTTCCCGCCTGCCTCTTCCTCATCTACAGATGTATGGGAGCATTTCCCGCTGACCACTCACCCAGCTCTACAGCCAGTAAGACTAGATGGTGTGTGTGTGCTTGTTTGCACGAGTATGTGCTTTTTCCCCTCCAGGTTCTGCAGTTTTATCCTCCTCAATTCCCTGATTTCTTAGGGAAGACCTCCTGCACATAAGCTCAATTTGGCTAGTCATTATTTTTAGCAAAAGAACATACCAGAAGAAAATAAGAATAAGGCGGCTTATTTGCAATTTGTATAGTGAGAAATTCTCTGCTGAAACTTTAGAAACTCATCCTGTCAGCTATTCAAAACTTTTTCTGAGGTTCCTCTCAGCTGTATTAAATTTACTGGATATTGAATCAGCCCTTTGTTGTCAAGGAGTCATATGGAATAGAAATCATCAGATTCAAAACTTTCCTTAGCAGCTGCTGTGATCATTATTGTAACAGAGAAAAAAGGAGGTCCTGGTCATCTAAAAACCCAAATAGTTGCTTTCCATGCAAAGTAGATGTGGTTTGGAACACAGTCTAACATTAAAGCTTCAAGCATAATGTCCACACCTGGGCTTTTCTCTTTTCTTCTTCAGATAACTTTTGAAGCTATTAATGTAATACTGGAGTTTCATTTGCTTATAACACAAAGATAGTTTGCAAGAGCCCCACTGATGGGTAGACAGTGCAGAAAAAAACACCTTGGTTTATAGAGAAACTCATAGCAGATTTGATAAAAATTGGAATCTTTTTTTATGGTCATCACCACAGACAACTAATATAGGACAAAGAAAAGTAGACCTCCAGTTTTACTCATAACTATTCCACTATAGGACATTAGTTTATAAATTTTTTATTTCAGCTGTGCTCTGAACAGTGTCATTGTTATGGGTATGATATAGTCTCTACTATAATTAATGTATACTCACAGTGTAGAATTGTCTATAAAATATGGTGTAATTGCTCGAATATCTGTCAGTGATTGCCCATCATGCCTGTATGATGATATGCAGTGATAATATCAAAACATTGGAATATATTGTCAGATCTATAGTCAGTCTTATAAACAACCATTACAGTCATGCCAATTGCATCAGATAAGATACAGATATCAGGGCACATATTTTGGAGGGGGGGGTCTGAAAATGAAATTATTCCACCTCATGTCATCTGTGAAGAGACAGCAATATCTCTCATAACAGCTGAAGAATCAGAAGTCCCTGATTGCTAGATGCTGAAATATTCCCCAGTGACAATTCTTTTTGGAATAATAAGAGACAGAAGTGTCACTTCCAATTTTGTGCTGTCAGCCTGTAAGGCCGAAAATCCTGTGGGTACCATAACACTTCCATTTTCCCAAGAATTTCCCTAAACTTTTGAGATGTCTCCTTTTGCAAGGTGATAGGATTTTGTCTTTGGCTCCAGACAGACAGGGCTTTCCTCTTTCCTGCTTTTCAGTTCTACATTTTGAGGAGAAAATTAAAACAAATGGCAAATTACTAGTATGACATATTTGGAGTATCAGTTCTTTTGGTGTTCTGCAGTATTGAAAGGCAATGTGATAATCCCAGATGAAACACTATATAATAAGGACCTCTAAACTGTAATGTATTGGTGAAGATAATGTAATAAATATGTTTTGTAAATAAAACATACATATACACCCCCACCCATTTGTTACATTTGTAATGCAGATGCATACACATATATAAAATATAATAAACCCTGCTGCCTCTATGCTCTTAGAAATTAGAGAATTAATTTGATTCCAATTTCTTGCCTCCTGTCACTCACATGCCTCTTATTCTGGGGATCATCTTCTCTCAGGGGGACTTTGTGGGAAGTTGCTTTCCCAGGGATACCAGCAAATAGGTAGCTACACTGTACAGAAGATGTATCTCAGCATTTCTGTGGAAGCCATATAAGTGGAATTGATTTAGGTAAAAATATGTTTGTAAATTGATAAGGGAATCCAGGAAAACAGAAAAAAACCCCGAAGCTTTCAAATGCTTTTCTGATACTGCCTTTCTACACAACCAAATATAAAGTAATTAAATTTTTCACCAATTTTTCCAAAGCCAAACCAAAAAATAATAGGGTGTACTTATTGAAGACCCCATAAAAGTAATACTGAATTATGAAATGCCTAATAATATAGAATTATAGTGATAGTGTTACTTACATTTGCAATAAAGCATGGAATCCATCTTCAAAGGACTGACTGCTTGGTTATACTATAGGAAACTGTACAAGTAATAAAAAAGTCATTGTTGAGGGATTTGTTAAAACCAGATCATGGGTCTCAGCTCTAAGTGAATTTATTTTGAATCTTCTGAATCAGACATTGCAAATTTTTACATTTTAATGAGTGAACTAAAAACATATATTTCAAAGAAAACAGCACTCATAAATTACATTTATGACACATGAGGTTGCTGACTGCTGTGTAGGGAGCACAGAATAATGGTGCTAATATGCACTCTAGCTTGATTTTCTCAGTTCCCAACATGCTCTAATTCTACACTACAAATCTTTAAATGGCAGTTATATTTTAATTAATATGATTATGTGCTGCCATTAGCAAACCCTCCC
>JAOEHX010053545.1:45160-57093 GCA_025448015.1 Bolborhynchus lineola | reverse complement strand
AGCTATGCCGTAAGGTACCTTTTGAGTTCACACCTCAGTCATCTATTTCTTAGGACTTCCACAATTCAGTTGATAAATTATCTGCTTTCAAAGGTCATAAAGTGCAAAATCTTGCCTTTGATCACATGAGAAGGGATAAGGCAGAGTATCCAGACTCCTCTGGGAAGGACTCTTACGAAGTTGACCAAATCCCTGTGGCAGTGCAATACTGCTGAGGTTGCAGATGAGGCGCAGAGAGGTTCTGCTGAGGGCTTGACTTAACAGGTAAATAGGCAGGTTCAGATTGAATTAAAAGAATCCAAGTGATGACTGTGTCTCTTTTCCCAAGCTTGTTATGCCTGCACTATTTAAGCGGAACTCTGGACTGTTTTGTCTCGGCATTGAATGTGACAGCATAGCTCAGGATGTCATCAGCACTCAAATAACATGGGCTGTCTAATTTCTAATAGCGAAGACGGGGTCAGAAAGTAGATTTCTGCCTCCAGCATCCTGCATGATGGTGGAGAAACTGCTGAGTTTGAAGTTTATGAAATACTAGGATTTCAATCAATGCTGGTGAAGGCAAGTATGGCCTTGGTCTAGGCGGATAGCTATGAGATACACAGTCACATTATATGACTCAGAAGCACATTGCCAGTGCTGATGGTGAAGAGTAAAGTCTGTCTCACATGCAGACATCCTTTCAGCATAAGTCTGTTTAAATATCTATTTAAGTTTTAAAAACCTCTGAGCCTTTGCTTCTGGGCTCTTATTTTAAAATCAGTAAGATGGTGGCTAAACCTGGAGTTGGTTCCTGGTGTTGAAAAAATCCCTATTTAATGACTCAGTGTTCATGCCCTGTAAAGAACAGGGAGGAAGGTATGAATATTTACTTTCCTGATGGAAATGTCACATCATTAATATCTGTATAGCTTTTCTGTATCAAATATTCTTGCCTTTCTATATTTAGTGGTGTGTAAAAGAGTCTATTGTACGTGGGAGCAGTGGCTTTTCCCAGAGGCAGCAGCCCAGTAGTTCCCTGGTTGGAGGTGTGATATTAATAGAATCATAGAATAGTTAGGGTTGGAAAGGACCTTAAGATCATCTAGTTCCAACCCCCCTGCCATGGGCAGGGACACCTCACACTAAACCATGCCACCCAAGGCTCTCTACAACCTGACCTTGAACACCGCCAGCGATGGAGTATTCGCAACTTCCCTGGGCAACCCATTCCAGTGCCTCACCACCCTTACAGTAAAGAACTTCTTCCTTGTGTCCAATCTAAACTTCTTCTGTTTAAGTTTGAACCCATTACCCCTTGTCCTGTCACTACAGTCCCTAATGAAGAGTCGCTTCCCAGTATACTTATAGGCCCCCTTCAGATACTGGAAGGCTGCTATGAGGTCTCTACACAGCCTTCTCCAGGCATGGTGCCTCACACCCCACTGCTCTATTTCTTCCAGATGACTCAAAAGAGGCAATTTTGGTCCTCTCAAATTTTGGTAATAATGTTAGTGCTGCATAGGTTTGGTGTAGTCTTTCAGCCCAAGTGAAATATTCTGAACAGGGAATCTGTGTTTACATGCTTTATAAAACAACTGATGTGGAAGTGCTCAGCTCTAAGGATAGTAAAGGGAAGTGGTGTATAGCACTATGTTACGTTTCTCAAAGCCTATCTGAAACTTTGGATGCAAATTGCCGAGGGTGCAGCATTATTTTATTACCATTTTTGGTTCCTGGACTTAGTAGTGTGACCTGTCTTCCTGCAGTTTCTGATGGAAATAGGATATTTTCTGTGGCCTTTGGATCATTCATTAGCAGTTACTTGGAGGCTTTTCTGTCTTGCCACTTCAGCTTTATTTTCTTGATAAATAACTGACCGTTTTTTCTGCAATTTTTTATTTTGTGAACTTATGCTCTCAAATTTTCATGTTGTCTGTTTGCTTATTGCAGCTGGTGCTCGGGATAAAATTGGCTGGGCATTTGGCTTGGGTTTGGAGAGGCTGGCCATGATCCTGTACAATATCCCTGACATTCGACTGTTCTGGAGTGAAGATGAACGCTTCTTGAAACAGTTTGTTGTGCCTCACATTTGGCAAAAAATAAAATTCCAGGTAAAATAATATATGTATGATAATAATTTTATGTCAGTAAGGAGTGTGTTTAGCCCTGGAGAATATCATAATTAAAATTCTCTGCCATTAGTAGATTAGGTTTTACAGCAACAGCTTTACAACTAGCAAGATTCTCTGATATATTGCTTTAAAATTCAGCTTTTGATACTAACATTTTTTTTCAACCAGATAGTGTTGTGAGTTGCTGCTGATACCCCATGGGTATCTCTGTTCTGAGTAATTAAGCATATATTTTACTTCTAAATTTATCCACAATAGAGATTGATTTAGGCCTGTGTCTGGTTTGCATATGTTCTTGTATTGTGTCCATAATTCTGTTTCATTATAAAAATGTGTCTGATGCATTCGAATACCGTAACACAATCCAAATTTTTCCCATTGCTTTTATTCTACATTCACTAAAGTCAGAGTGAACTGCTTTGTTAAACTTTGGTGCAGTGTTTTATGAATGTGCCTCACCATCTTCAGTATGTCAGCTCTTTCCTTCAGGTGATAGTGGGGGAAGAATGCAGGCTCAGCTTAGTCGTTTTGTAACTCCTCTACTGAGGTGATTTTTGTAGTTAGTAACCTTGTCTTACTTTTCAGAAGTTGCAAAGTAATCAAGCCTAGTGGGATTGAGAGGAAATGCTACTTCCATATATTCTTTAGCATAAGCGCGGGAAGGTTCAAGTCAGGTGGAATCACTGGTCACTGGTCTTTGAGGCAGTTGAGCTGACAAAGCTTTGTAGGTGGTTGCTGAAGTCTGAAGTGCTAAAGCAGCAAAACACTTTTTGCTGCTGTCTTTTACCATTTTACTTGCTTTATGAACAGCTTGATTATGGTTTTTAGAATCAAAAATGTAAAAGGGAAAATAAGCAGTGACAGTGCTTAGGTGATATTTGAGCAGTCTTCACATCAAATCAATAGCAGCATCTATTTTTTAACTCATGATTGCTGACACATTCTCTCATAGATTAAGAATTCAAAGTAGTGTTTGATAGGTTTGGAGGCTGGGTTTGGCCTTTTTTTGGTTATGGTTTGGTTCGGGTTTTTTTGGTTTTTGTTACTTAAGGGTTTTGGTTTGGGGTTTCTGGGGGGTCATTGGGGGGTATTCAGGTTGTAGTTATCACTTACAGAAAGCAAGCAGGTTTTTACCACTGTTCCTAAAGGTGGGTCTGTCTGTAGATTTCCCTGACCTCCTACAGAATGTTTGTTGTCCTTTGCAATAAGGAGTGCTCAAGTTGCCTTCAGCCCTTTCTGGTTGGCTTTGCTCCCAAAGGGCACAGATTGCGGCTTGGTTTATAGATTTCATGTCTGATAGAACTGAGATGAGATTTCTTGCTTAATTTAAGATTGTGAATCCAAGCCTCAAATTGATATTAGCAGTAGCTTGGATTTTTTTGGGGAAAGGCCCAGATTGTCAGAATGTTATGGTCTGATGTTAAAAAGGAGCCAAGGAGGGGGCCGGGTGTCTGGCTTCTGTAAGTTGTGTATCATTTTCATGTTCAGCTTTGCATAAAGTCATATATAGTGAACCAGACTGAAGGTTACAGAAGCATAGGTTACTGTGGGTAGACTCAGAGGGAAGGACGCAGTTTCTATGAAGCTAAAAATGAAAGAAATTTTTTTTCTCTCTCTTGGGTTTGTTTTTGATTTTTTTTTTTTTTTTTTTTTTTATTATTGTTTTTGTTTGGGTGTTTTTTTTCGAATTGGTGCTTCTTGGTAACTTTAGCTGCCAAGAGTCACTAGAAGCACATGGGTTTCCACTATTTTGTGAGTATCATCAGTAGAAGAATGGTGCAAGGTCTTGGTAGGTCTTTAAGCATTATTTCTTGCTGAGCAGTTCTGGTTTCAGCTGGCATTGGTTCAACTTTGAACAAGAAAGAAAGTTCTGCAACCCAAAACTGATGTTGTAGAGAGAGTGATGAAGTTGAGGCTTGTCTGAAATACATTCTTAAGTAATAACATGAATCAAGATGCAATAAGTAGGGGGACTTCAAGGAAGAGAAATTGTCAGCTACCACTATGCTCTAATTTGGACCAAAGGGAAAGATCAGAGTAATATTACTGGGCAATTACCTGCTGCTTTATCACATTAATGTGTTGGCAGTTGTCATATCCCAACAAATAGGCCAGGGAAGTGTATAGAGATTGGGAAAATGGGGGGTATGGGAGAGGGGCAATAGAGGTGAAAAGATGGATGTGTTCAATCTTTTCTTTCTCTCTTCTGAAGTAATTACATGGCCAGTGTTTTAGAAACAGATTTTTGCTCTGGTATTAAGCACTTCTTAAGGACCATTTTTGGTTTGGTGGGGGTTTTGGCTTTTTTTCCTCTTTTTCTCTCTCCCCTCCTCCCACCTTTAACACACACACACACACACGCATACTCCACTTTGATTTCCCATCTATATATGTCCCATTCCATAGAATATTTCTTCCTAACTCTTTGTTTATATTTTTCAACTTGATCTCTGAATATAAAAGGCTATAGGCAAGCTTGGTTTTTCATTTAAAAAGAAGCCTGATCCAGCTTTCTTCTTCTACCTTACACTGAGCTTTTTCAAGCTTAATACTGTTTATACTTCTAGTACAGACTGGCATTACTTTTTAAAGGGTTAATAACCCTTCAGATGACAGTACTGTCAAATAGTCTTTGGTGCCACCTTAAGATCTCAGATGATGGGTGTTACTAAGCCAGTTTTTCTGTCTTTCTATTCTGTGTTATTTTTCAGGTATGCAGTAAAACCAAGGTAGCAGACCTTCTGCACCTGCCTACTTTCTGAAGAGTCATAATTAATGAATCATATGGTTTATTCATATCATATTTAACAGTAAACTTTTAGCCTGTCCTCCAGTGTTGATGTTGTAAGAAGTCTCAATGGGTATTAAAAAGTGTCAGATTTTCTGCATGCAAGGCCATGCAGTACTTTTCAGCCTGACTGAACTGAGCCAAGACAGACCAGGTGTTTTGAGAGACTTTCATTACACAAATTGAATTCAGCATCTTCAGAAGTCCTGTGTAGATGTCCATCCTTTATTTGCCTAACTGAGGTAGACCTATCAACCTTTGGATACTTCCCCCATCCTGTCTTATAATCTGAATATTATCCACCAACATAAGTGTTTTTCTTTCTGTTCATGAAAATGTTCTTTGGATATATTAGGTCTACTACATAGCAGTAACTTTTAATAATAGCTGGGCTAAGAATACTTTTGTTCAAAAATGGATTTAATTGGAGCATTTTCTTGGGACTTAAAGTATATGTTTTGAGCCTTTTTAACAGCCTGAACGTGTCAGACTTTTCCCTGTGTCATCAATATACACACACAGGTTTCAGTAGGTCGAAAAGTTGCGGGGAAAAGCTGACAGTGCTTGTACCATTGTGGCCAGTCAGCACAGCAGTGTTAAGAGTGCTGCTCCCCACAGATCAGATTATTGCATTGATTTGGATTACGAAATCACACTGGCTATAATTTGATACAAGTCACAGCAGTGTGGGGGATCAGAGGCTGGTAACCTGCCTTATGTCACTTGTGCAGAGTTTCTGCTCAGGCTGTAAAATAAAGGGGTGAGGATGGACAAAGCAGGAAGGACTAAGCACCTGCAAGATGCAATGTAATAAAACAAATCGCTTGGATCTGATCTAGTACGCTTTGTTCGTCAGGGCTGTGAGCATAGTTGCATGTAATAGCTTTCCAGTTCATGCTGAGCCAGCATTCTTACAAAAAGATGTGTCAATGGGGCTGACAACTCTCAAAAAAAGGTACAAAAATGAAATGACATTTAGGGAAGGAAGACACTCACAGTTCACATGAAGCGTGGTGTGCCCAGAGGTGTTGATTAAGACAAACAGGCTCTGGCGGCAGGATGATTCTTGGAGCCTCCATCATTTTGCTGCCACGGCAAGTAAGTGGCATGTCACATCAATTGACTGCTGATACATTCTCTCTTCACAAAGTGACTTTCATTTGATGCTGCTGGCATCTGGTGGCTGCTGTTCTGTTGTTTTAAATAAGTATTTATTTTGATTGCAGATGAGCCTTGTGGCCTGGACTGAGGTCAAGCAGAATCATGTTTATACTGTTCTAAGGGAAGCACTGGTACAGAGGGAATCTGGATCAGATATCTAGCTAAACTGCAGAAGACTCCTTTGAGATTATGGGAGTTACTTTCTTCCTCTTTTCCTCATTTCTGCACTATCTGCAATAAGCCTAGCACCATCTATTTTTAACCACCCCCTTCCATCATTTCTAGGGGCTGCTTCTTCCTTGTATTTGCTGGCATATGCAGTCTCTCCAAAATCAGTTCCTTCGTAATAACCTGTTAGGTTCAGTATTCAAAATACTAAAAAATTCTAACCAGGATCATTCTCATGGTGCCAGAATAATCAAAGCTCCTAGAGCAGTTCTGCTGAAAGACCAGAGGGGCTAGTAACCTTTGTCAGTGGAATGAGGAGAGCTGACAAGCAACTTGAACTGGCACTATTCACTTCCCACAAAACTGTAGCCAGAATAGGGTATGTAGCCCTAACCTAGGAGGCTGTCTCTGCTTTGTAAACTGAATAGTCAAGGTTAGCAGAGATGAAAAAAAAATGTCTTCAGAGAGATGTAGTTGTGTGGAAAGAAGGAAACTGAAGCTGGCTAATCCTTCTCCTGTGCAAAACAGCAAAGGCTGGGCCTCATTCAGCCCTTTTACTCAGTATGCCATACAAATTAAGCTGCTTTTCTAATGCCAAAGGACACAGTACCACTTTTTTACTCTAACCCTATGCCTCTTTCCTGTGGACATACCTGATTGTTGCTGGGAGACATATAGCTTGGCCTGAAGCTTTAGAAGATACTGAAAATAAAACGCACTGGCAGATACAAGGGGAAATTTGCACAAATTAAACCATCTTAGTCTATATCCTGTATTCCATGCTTGAGAAGAAGAGCATCTAATGTATAAGCCAGTGTTTCAACCAGATTGAACTTACTACATTCACTGCTCAGGATGGGCCTGTCTGATTCGTCATTAGTGTGCTACTCCATGTAATTTATCATTTTAATCTGTGATTAGCTTTATTTTCTGATAAAAAGTAAAAGATTCACTGGCTGCTACATTTTCAGATATTTTTCATCAAGATGAGGTTAACTCCATGCTTAAATGGTTATTTATTATGTATATTTTCTAATAGTGCATCTATTAAGGGCAAATACGCAACCATTAGTATGTAAATTTAACTTGGATGTCTGAAAAAGTGAGGTACAGCCTCAACTGTGATTTATTGTCTAGTTAGCTTTACTGTAATTGAAGATATACAATGTTCATGTGTATGCATGTGGAGGCACAACAGAATAGGTGATGGTCTAGCGTAAACATTTTATTGACATGACTTTGGGAAAGTTGAATTTCTTATGAATGACTTACATAGATCATCTTAAATGAATGTCAGTAAAATCTTTAAAGTGCTGTATATCATCTCAAGTTTGTCTGCATACTCTGCAGAACGTGGTGAAACTTGTTTTTTTTAGTGTTGGGTAGCTATGGAAAGAGGAAAAAATATCTTCTTCATTGTGAGATGCTGCACTAAGCCACACGATTGAATTAGAAATCACTTGATCATCAAGTCTTCTCTCATCAGGATGTTACATCTCGTATCATTTGTAGCCAGTGCTGGTATTGAAGTTCTAGGAACCTGAGCCCTCTGGCCCCAGTCAGGCAAAGTGCTGAAGAACATGCTGAGCTTTAAACTTGTGAGTAGTCCCATTTAAATCAATGAGATAGTTCCCGTGCTCAGTAAAATATAGCCTACGTGCCTAAACAGTTTCAGGTCAGAGATCTCCATACTCCCTGAGATCCATCTGAGAGTGATCAGTGCCTTGCAGAGCTTAAGCAGAGAAAACTTTCAAAGTGGCTGTCATAAGCTATCAGAGTTTAATCTGAGAAACCACAAATTTTATTTGCAAAATCCTTGATCCAAGCCAGTTTTACTGATTGGCATTTGGCCAAAGAAAATCAACCAGCAAGCATCTGGAGAATAAAGAGGACCTGAATTTCCATTCTCAACTAAAGACAATTAGCTGAAAACACAGAAAAGAAGATGAAAATAGGGGCTCAGAAATAAACAGAGAGTGGGTGAATGGATAGTTGCGTGAGACTGGATACAAGAAAAGAGAATACTGGAGTATGACAAAGTAAGAGGAATGTAGAAGAGAGAAGGGCTGTACTTTGGCCCTTGGAGGTAATAGATAAAAATCAGGGGACTAAGAGAGAAAGTTTAAACAAGACGGGAGGGGTGGGGTGAGAAGAGAAGACAGACACAGAAAAGGAGGATAAATTTGAGGCAAAAAAATCTGTTGAAATTGATGCAAAAGTCTTTTTTTTAATCAATCAGAAAGTCATCGCAGACTTTGTACTTATCTTCTTTTGAAAAGTCAAGTATGAGTGACCACGGAAATTGTGACCACAAGCCATCAAAGCAATTCTGTACTTTAAAGTATTATCATCAGTCTCAGGGTGGGGTGGGGCATGGTGTTGAAAGCAAGGAATGTGTTTTCTGAGGGTAATGATAGCACCTCTCCAAAACTCAGGCATACCTCAGAAACAGGAGTGATGAAAACTGGTCTATCCAATGCTATCCGACACTAGTTTAATTTTGTAGACTTTTAAGTCCAGGTTGAAAATATAAGCAGCTTACATACCAGTAAAACGCAAATGGGTAATTCAGTGGCTTTTCCATCTTAGGGTGTAGTAAACAGATGCTCAGACACATGCAATTTCACTGGAGGACAATTGGACTTATGCTCTCAACCTTTCAAGGTAATGAGTTTTCCATTTGTCGTACTGTTAGGACATCAGCTTTTAGGGGCAGGAGCCATCATTGTACTCAGCATTTTAATTCTGAATTTCTAAACAGTTATTGTGCCTGAACCCTTGTGTACAGAAACCCTTGGTAAAAATAACCACTGATGGGAAATGTGGATGCCAGCAATCCCACTGCTACCCTTTGAGCTAATAGCAATGATATAGATTTCATGCATGCCCTGTTTGCATCCCTCCCACTGCGCTCTAGTCTTACTGATAGCTACCTGTTGAATCTGCATGACTCAGTAATACTTTAATTCCTTCCTGCTTGTACTTGGAAAAAGACAATAGCCCTTTGTGCTTAGATTTGTTAGTGATAATTAACTTATGCAATATCTCCATCTGTTGTCTGCTGGCGCACCACAGAGCAAAACAAATCCAACTCATCCATCTTGTAGCCACCTTGATAGTAGTCCGATGTATAGAGAAGCCTAAGGTAGTCATTAGCAAAACCACAGCTCTTGTCCTTCCGTATTTGAAAACTCTCATGTTCACCTCCGTTAGGCTGTCATGTGCCAGTAGCAGATTTGATCTAGCTTGTGGTGACTTGAAGCAAAATAACTGGTTTGAGCTGGAGTTTTCTGCTTTTTACACAACTATCCCAGCTGCAGTAAGCTTCAAAAAGTATATGTTAAAGTCATTTGCTCCGATCTTGAAACATCATATATTTGCAGTTTGCCTAGTTGAGGCTCTTAGAATAAATAGCTCACAAATGAGTAATTCTGCTGCTGAGCATATCAACTGATCTTTATTGTGTCCCAAATGATGAAGTATAATGGTTATACAAAGTACTTAAATAAGCCATGGAGCAATTTCCAGCAGTGATATATATACTGAGACTCAGATTAAATTAATATTAGGTGAAGGAGTAAACCTGGAAATCTAAAATAACAGTCGATTTCACATTAGTTATGTGAAGCTATGAGAACCAGCTGCTTGTGGTTTCAGCAGGAATCCACAGAAGTTCAGAGTGTTCAGTCTTACTATCTACAAAAGTGTGTAGCTAGTAAGGAGTGCAACTGTTACACTTTTGCCGATATTTTTCCAATGTTGATGTAATTACAGTGTGGTGAATAGAATTCTGGCAAGGAGGATGGCACAGTAACTGACTTGACTTTAGTCTTTGGCCCTTACCTGGGAAGTTTCCCTGAAATTTGAGTCAGATCTTGACCCGGACTCAAATTTCCCTACTCAGTAATTCAATTTTTCATGTTGTTTACAGTTGTAGTTGTCTTATACCTCCTGCGTCAGCATGGCTTCTCCAATACTGTCCTGGGGTGGAAAGTTCTTCAGAGGCTATCATTTTGCACTCTGTTTACATAATGGGACCCTGGTTTCTGCCTGGCAGTCCTAGGTAGTTATCACAATCTGAATATCAGTATGCCTACAGGAAGGTTAAATTCATCTTTGTGAGTGTACATTATGCATTTGATGTAAGAATAAATTCCTGTTTAAAATATGCCTAAGCGCATGTACTGTGCAAGTGTGTATCTTCAGAGGTACAAGTATGTGTTTGTATGCATACGCATGGGGGCAGGGGGAAGAAAACTTGAAACTGGTAGGAAATACACTCTAATTCTTTTTTACCCGTTTTGGATAAAAGCATGGATTTTGTTGTAGATGAGTTTATTTGATAGCTGGTTTAACATTTATGCTAATGTCTTACAGGCAAACGATACATTTTGCAAAGAGTTTTTGAGGAAGTGGTCTCTAAAAGCATGCCTAAACCCCTACAGTCATCATGATTAGCCATTGCAGCTCAGCTGTTGAGTATCCCTGGGAAATGAGGGCTGGAGAGAACAGTCTGGGTGCATGTGTGTGTATGCATGAACAGGAGCACCTTTTGAAGTACATGGTGTTAATAAAAACTCCCTGATTTTCAGCTACCACTTCTCTGATCAGAATATGAATTAGTTACAGAGAATAGCCAAACAACAGAAGGCACAGTTGGGAAGAAACATATTATTCATATCATACCCGTCCTCAATTTCCTTCATCTTGCTAGTGTGAGACACACATGTTCCATAATAGTGAAAGCCTAAACCAAAATGTGACAAGTAAGTAATGCTTTGGGGTGCATAAGCTGCAGAAGATTTGTTTTAGCAATTTTCCAATTTTCTAAAAATTAATAATGGGAAGAAATCACCTTGTTTGAGGATTGCTTGCATCCTCCTGTTCATGTGTTAAATCCAGTTTGCATAATTATGACCACAAATAACTTGTTCTCCTCAGTCAGCAATAGTGAACATATTTTCTGATTCTTGTAAAATAAGGAAAGGCATTAAAGAAGTTACCTGCTCTGCACAAGTATTTGGTTTGTAGAGATTTAAATGTGCTTTATGATTTGTAGTTGTGTACTTAAATCCTGAGTGTACTTTTTGTGCTTTGTCTGTTCTTGGCTTACGGCTTCTCTGTAGTTTTCTGTTTCTAAGCATTGTTACGCTTTAAGAAGAGTATGGCTTTAGGAATGCTCAGAGTCTGACTAAAAGTAAAAATTAAAGGCTTTCCTCCTTCTTGTGGGTACTGGACAAGTAAGTGGAGCCTCTTATTTCTGTTTCTCTCTAGCTTACTTGCTGTTCTTTAAAATTACTGTTTATAGCTTGCTACACTATCCTAGTGTTATATTACTGATTTTACAATGTGGAGGTTGTTATCAGTATAAATTTAGTACTTAAGGGGGGGAAAAAGGTGAAGTTGACTACTTCTGGAAACTAAAGTAATGGATTTCACCAAGAGTCATTGCAACTCAGGCGGTTTCCCCAGATGAAGAAGGAAACCCAGATATTTTTGTGGCACTGAAAATCATGAAGAATGTTTCAAAACCACCAGTAATCTCTTCAGGTAAATTGTTGTACAGGCAATTGAGATATTTTCATTTCCTGAGGAGCATAGATTTTTTGTGATGCAGTATCTACAGTAGTGTTTCCCAGATGATACAGATTAGCTTGTAAGCCTGGGAAGTGTAGAAAGATTGAGGATATTCCCTTGTAGTA
>JAOEHX010053545.1:28756-39647 GCA_025448015.1 Bolborhynchus lineola | reverse complement strand
CTCCAGTCCCATGATCATCCTCGTGGCCCTCCTCTGGACTTGTTCCAACAGTTCCATGTCCTTTTTATGTTGAGGACGCCAGAACTGCACACGATACTCCAAGTGAGGTCTCATGAGAGCAGAGTAGAGGGGCAGGATCACCTCCTTCGACCTGCTGGTCACACTCCTCTTGATGCAGCCCAGGATACCGTTGGCTTTCTGGGCTGCGAGAGCACGCTGCTGGCTCATGTTCATCTTTCCATCGACCAACACCCCCAAGTCGTTTTCTGCAGGGCTGCTCTCAATCTCTTCTCTGCCCAGTCTGTAGCTGTGCCTGGGATTGCTCCGACCCAGGTGTAGGACCTTGCATTGGAGAAACTGGTATTACATCTTTAAATAACTTTGCTTATGGCAGATTTGATGGCAATGATGATGTAAATCAGACTGTTCCAGGTACAAGATCTGACCACATTGTGTGCTTGTGTACATCTCATTTGAAGTGGGAAAAAGAGTGCTGTTTTCATGTGCCTGACATAATCCTGCTTTTTTTGAAATTGATAGCAAACACTCACATACTGTGAATTGTGAGTACTCTGCTCCTTTCAGGGTTTAGAATATTAGGGTGTTACTTGAACATGTAAAATACATGTATCAGGTTGTTGACTGGGGGTTGTCTCCAGCATTTGCAGCTGTGACTTTTTGTTAGCAGAGGTGTTTGCATTAGTGTTTTAGCAAAAGCTTTTATATGATGCATTTATTGTACCAAGGGGTTTTTTTATTTGAGGACAGGATGTGCATTTATTTAATGAGTTTATTCTTCTAACAAGTTGGATAATCATTTGTGATTCACAGTTTTATTCACTGGAGGGTTATTAATTGAAAACTTTCACTGTATTTCTTATCAGATATTTATTGACTGGTTTACACTGTACGGAACAGGTTTTGAGTAAATCAGCACGCTATAAGTTTACCTTTTTAATAGGTTTATTGCTTTTAGCAGGTGTTCACTTACGATTTGATTGCTTCACCATAAAACATTCCCAGGCATGGAATATGTTTTTGAGGAAGATAATATACTGTAGAGCAAGGTGCATACATTAGCTATCCTATACGTACAAGCAAAATAGGAAAAGATGGTTTCTCCTGCAGACCCCAGAAGTCTTGTGCAAAAATATTTATTCAACTGCAGTGCATTAATGGGAGGCAGATGTAACTATTGCATGACCTGAAGGACATGAAAAGAGAGCATTACCATTTTCCTTTCTTCAGACAAGGGAAATGTTTCAGCAAGGGTGAGATCTGAAACCCATTGACTCCAGTGAAGTTTCATCAAAACTAAAAAACTAATGATTACTAAGTTTTATTTCTCTTCCTGTTTTTGCAAATAACAAGTTACACTGTTCTGCCCACAAGATGAGGTCTTTCTGTCTGCAGCAAAGGTGCCCCTTTGTTTTTAAAAGTCTTGTGGAATTAATAATTATGTTAACAGCAATACTTTTTGTTGTTGTAGATGTTTGGATATCTATAAAAACCCCTGGGAAGTGAATTGATTCCTCTTTTTAAGCCTAAGTGTGTTTCTTACTGTAACCTTTTAATAAGAAGTTGCCTATTGATAATACCATCTTAAAAATTGGATAATACAGATATTAAACATATAATGGTGTGTATGAATGATATAAAATACATATGAATTTTATACATTAATGTGATAAAAATTTTTAAATCTGTAAAATACTGAAAATGCTTTTATGAAGTGCAGTTCTACCCAGTGAATAATCATGTTAAAATGATCTCTTCCTCTTAAACAGCTCTGATCCAAAAGTGTATTTAGGCTCATAAATGCTGATTTTAGCAAAAAACAGTTTTTCTTCTGGAGGAATTAATCAAATTGGTTATGAGAGGATCTTTAAAAGACATTTCCTAATATAAAAGCCAGCATCTCAGTCGTTTATCAGGTCAGTTTGCTTTTCAAAAAGCATTTCAGAAAGATTCTAAAATGTGTGTTATGTGTGTTACAGAAGTTTAAAACAGTTCTAGGTATACCTACCAAGTCCAGCCACTTATAAAGGCATGGTGTTGATTTTCTTTTAGCCACTCAGCAAATATCCACCTTTGATTAATGACATCTCCTTTTGGCTACCTTCTGAGACATACTCCAAGAATGATTTCTATGAATTGGCTCGAACCATTGGTGGAGACCTGATAGAAAAGGTTGTCCTAGTGGATGAATTTACCCATCCAAAGTAAGTAAAACTTTTACTACATCTTTCTTGTGATCTGAATATAAATACTTTAGTTTCGTCTACCAAGAAATTCTTACAGTGTTTGCACATTTCCTTTTTTAGCTCTAAAAAAATTTAACACCACTTTCAAGATGTATTTTTACTTAAAACCAGTATCTTATATTTCAGTCTTGTATCAGTCACAGCTCAGCTCATGGGTCATGCTCCTCTTCTTTACTGAGAATATTATCTTCTATACTAGTAGAGTGGTGAGGTACGGACGGGATTCATTGTTCTGGATTTCTACTGTATGTGCTTTCTCCTTTGATATGTTGCGACATATTCTGAACCATATACCAGGGGTGACAGTTGTTCAGTACAAGATCATTTCTTCCTCCACAAGGAATACAGCTCTGGTTCCCTCTGTGATTTCTGCAAATAGATGGGAAGGATGACTGCTTGTTGAGAATTGTTACACAGATTTAGGATTTAACTGGCATTGTCCTCTGAAGCCATTAAACCCTCACTTAGCAAACATTCAGACATATTTTGATACTACAAGGAGGAAATATTTCTCACCTTCTAGTTGGTGACACTAATGGTTTGTTGATAAGTGATGTTATAGTCCTCTTAGTTTACAACAGTAAAAGGAATCTTTTAAAATGCCTCATTAAAAACAGTAATTCCAAGGAGATAATCTACCTCATTAAAATATAATTATAGGCAAAGACTGTAACATAATGACCTTTCTTCTTAGAACACAGTGGTACAGGTATATAACTTTTGTGGACTGATAATGTAAACCAGCTAAGCAATTCTGTCTGTTCTCTGAAGCCTTTGGAAGACTGAGTCTCTGAAAAGTGTTCTGCTTAGTCTTAATTCCAAGATAATTGTCTTGTTACAGGAAGAGTACAGCAGCTTCTCTTAATTCAGTGTTGCAGAAAAGCCTCTGGGCACAGAAATTAACAGAAGAGATCCTCAGTGTTGCTATGGATGTGTATGTTACAGATCCAGATACTTGTAATCATTTTCTTGAATTTGTAGTAAATCCGCTGTGGAGGATGGGAGAAAAGTGCATAGGATAGGAATAACACTGCAATGCTGCTGTCTTGAATGTTAGTTATTTACAGGAAGCTAAGTTCACTCTTGTAATTAATCACTTACATAATTTAAAATTAAGACTTTTTTCACCCTTTAAAAATACCAGTTCCATGAGGAATTAGGACATTTGGCATTCTTGTTTTCCTTCTTAATACTTAGTTACAATACTTGAAGATTGGAAAACAGAAAATGCTATACAAATAAAACTAATTCAGAACAGAGAAAGAGGTCTTTTAATTAAGATCCTTTATAGAAGCTATCTATGTGGTACTGTGTAGTTATTTTCTAGACTTCTGTGTGGTTTAGAAATCTTTCAAGATTACACTGGGCTTCAGACTGATAATCGTGTTCCACTACTTTACAGTTACAGTATGTATTAGCAGTGAAAATGTATTCCTTTACAGGGAAAAGGAAAGGATGGGAAAAAAGCGTAAGACAAGTAATTGTTTAAATGGGGAAGAGATGTCTTGGGGGTAAAAAAAATAATCTTGGCTATCTGCTTTGTAAGGTGATAATATTGACACAACTTCCCGGAAAGCACAGGCAATTAAAAGAAACAGCAGGAAGGAGTCTCCTTGCTGAAAAGCACAGATTTAGGAGAATGACAAGTTACTATGCTAGGGTAATTAAGAACTCTTCCAGCCCAAATGCATAAAAAGTAAACTTAACTAAACAAGACGTACCACTGAGGCAAACTGAATGATGAGTGAAGAAGGCTTTCCAGAATATAAACTTTTTGGTTCAGTTTAGTCTGCAGATATTTTATTTTCCTTGCAGCTGAAATTAATGTTAATGGATGCCAGCCTAGTGAGGCTAGATCAGCTATAGAATGTTTCAAGCAGCAAGATTTTTCATGCTGCAGTCACTCTTTGAGGCAGAAAAATAAACATTCCCTATTAGAAAATAATGTTCTAGCAGTACTTAGGACATGCAGACCTAAGTTAAATCTCTATTTTTAACTCTCTTGAATTTTCTGATTCCTCTAAATTCCTGTTCACCAGTAAAACAGGTAGACCTTGCAGAGCAAAGGAATCCATGTACTCTGTTCCAAGCAGATAACTGAGATTTAGCAGGTAAGTCAAAGTAGGTGGCTTTTGTGTAAAGTGTTTCTGGAAACCAGGATAACTTTAGAGATGCTCAGCAGTGGCCTTCTGATCCACAAGAACTTTATCACTTCATCCCAGTGATTCCAAACAGGTCCACCTGCTCTAACACTCTTTTTGAGTCAAAAGTGTAAAACTAAAAGGAAGACATGGACTTTTCAGGTGTCTGCAATACCCACACACCTCTCCACATTACAGATACGTGTCTGCACAAGGTATCACGTGAGAGGAGAGGTGTGGATCTCTGCTACTGAACAACAGTTGGGACATTAAGTGGCTGCTCAGGGGTTTTAGATCCATAGTCAGACTGGGAAATCTGAGAACAGGATTCTTGAGCAAGAGAGGAGCATCACCTGTGCAAGATGATCCTTCCCAGGATCCATGTTCTCTTGCATTCAGAACATGTATCCTAGGGAGCGAGTAGTACATGAGACTGAACAGGTCAGAGCATAATCCTGTCAGCTGTTGATCCATTCCCATCACCCATCGAAGTGTAAAAGGTCATCATAGACCTGCACAACCAAATGCAGCTGGGAAGGTAAGACCTACTGTCACCTGATTTTTAGGATATTCTTGGAATCTAAATATTGTATAGAGCTTGTCCTGATGACTAATGCAAAACATGGCTGCAACACAGTCATTATTCAGGCATATGAAGAATAAATAAGCAGATACAAAAAAAAAGTTGTAGTTTTGCTGGAACACTAGGAAAACTGAGTGAAACTGTGGCAGTTATGGCAAGAACAAGTGTTGGGGTATGTGTAAGGCAAGCAGAATAGAGAAGAAGTGTCCCTTTGCAGTGAGCAGAATGTTTACCACAGGCTATCTTATGCATTTAAGCTCTCTTTGCTTGATGCGTTAGCTACAGTCATTTAGATTTTCATACCTTTGATTTGTGGAATATATTTTCCTGTGCATAGTCTGTAAAATCAGTTCACTGTGACTTGCCTTGAGTTGTCATCTGCTGCTTGAGCCATATGACCAGACACTGTTTCTGCTGACTGAATTATTTCTTTGCAATCCTTGGAGACCTTTAAGGACCTTTAAGCATTGCTGTACAAATACAAGATGAGTGAGGATCTGTGGCTGACATTTTTCGATTTGCAACATTTTATATTGATACTGAAGGGAGAAAAAAAAGCCTGAGGTTTTTTCCTTACTTTTTGCAATGGCTGTTGTACTTTCCGTATCTTTACTTCAGGCCTTCTACTGCTCACCTAATCTGAGCTGTCTAATCAATATGAATGACCTTTAGAAGTTAAATCAGAAAGCAATATCCCTTTCACTGGTCAAGACTTCTCCAGTTTCAGAAAGGAAACAGGTTCACAGGGAAAAAGAAAGTCTGTCTGAGCAGTAGTCAGAAGGTAGAAAGGTCTCTGCCCACCATGGATAAGCAAATCAAAACTACTGCCATTCAGAAAATCACAGTAAGAGCAGTGTCTTGCATTTCTGACATGTTCGGGTAAGTATTGCGACCACACAAACAGGGAATTCGAGGGATAGTAATGAAAGCATGCCTGTCCCAAGTAATAGAGAAGATAATTGGCTAATTAAACATAGTAGAATATGTGATAGAATAGGCATGTGTGTGAGCTGTGTTGTCCATGATGAAGAGGACAGAAAGTCATGATTTTTTGAAGTTGAATACTAAAATTTCTTTTCTGTTTGAATGAGAAGGGAAGGAGGGAAGGAAGGATATGCCTCCACATCTTCTGTTGTAAGAAAGATACATAGGTAGGCTGAAAAAAGTATACAAAACTGTAATCAAGAAATGCACTGTGTCCTCACTGGTACTTAAGGAGGTAAATTTTTAATCAGAACAACTAAAAATACCCTGAAAAGGCAGTGTGGAGACTGTAAGGGAGGCAAAATTGATTTGCTGCATTTTGGCAGGTATGATGTTAAAAATACAAGAGGGGAATAGATAAGAAAGGTTTTGTTCTTGCCTTTGTATGAATTGCTTGCACGCTTCTGGGGTGAGATCTGCACATTTCTAAGAATCTGTTAAATGAAGTGAGAGGAAATGTATTGGCTGCTGTGAAGAGGAGGGTAAGTGTATTGTGGCACCATCTTTAGAGACTTTGGGAGTACTTAGATGACCCATGTCTCTTCTTTTCCAAAAAGTAAAAAGAATGGATCTGACAGTGAAGAGTCAGATTTTATCGACTGTTGTGTTGTGTCAATACACACTCTTAGCATCTTGTTAGTATATAGAAAAAACGTAGCCACATCATTTTCCATTTTGTTGCCAAGTTTATTGCACTTTTCCTTATCTAGATGAAGATCAAATCAAATATTTTTAGGGCTGCTTTATTTATTGAAGCTGAATTGCTTCTGGAACAGGTGAATTAAAGCAGAATGATTCTGAAGTGCTGCTTGCTGCTAATATTACTCAAATTAAAACTATCAGTTCAGTCCCTGAACACCTGGTTGTTCTTCAGCCAGAGCACTTTACAATTTGCTGAGGGATTCTTTGAAATTACCTTTAACTGCTGAACTGGCAAAGTCCCAGCATCAGCTTCTCTGCAGAAAAAACAATGCAGTAGCTGCTTTTGACTATAGCTAGCAGAGGATTGGTTTCCTATTAATGAACTGTGTTCTCCAGCTCAGGGTATTTTCCTCTCATTTGGTCAAATGAGTGAAAAATTAATATTTTTGTAATAGATTAAGTGTTCATGGAGGGCTCTGTTAGTGGATACTGGTTGGCTTTGTGCCTTCAGCTATCACAGTAAAGCATGACTATATAGTGGCTAGTGAAAGCACTACAGTAGTACCCGTGCTCCCTCTTTTTTCCCCTCTCATCCCAACCAGGAGCAGTACCACCTGCTTTCTCTCATGAATAAGAACCTTTCTGTCATTTATTTTGCCTTACGGGCTTCAGTTTGGAAAACATACTTGCAATGGAGGTTGTGTGCTTTTGTGAGTGCATTTTGCTCCTGGTGTGTGCATGTCTAGCATTCCCCTCTGCCTGAGACCAATCCAACAGCCAGTGGTGTTTGATTCACAGAACACCCAAACTACTCCTCAGTTTCTTCTTCTTCTTGCCTTTTCTTCTCTGAACTGAGGCTATGTACAAAATAGCAGCTCCATTCTCATAGCAGCTCCTGCTTGGAGGTGGTCAGGGACTCTCCGGCCAAATTCGTTTAAAGGCTGGGCTTCACAGAGGTCTGTTTTATGAAGACATACGGCTCCTGGTTACCTACCACCAGAGCTCAGATAACCTGAGTGCTGAGTGAGTGAGATTTTTATCCTGGCTGCCTACAGGTTTCAAGGAGCCCAGGCATTGTGTTCCATGTCTGTAACTCCAAGGTAATTTCCCGTGCTCCAGGATGTCTTGCACTTCCCACTTTCTCGCAGCCTTGAGGCCCTGCTGTCCCCCACCAGGACTGAGGCTGTCAGAGTTTAGCTTTCCCAAATACCCTCTGCAGTAGCAGGGGCTTTCACAGGACATAGAGAAGCCATGTGCTAGGTTTTATATTTGAGGCAGTTGAACTGAAAAGCTTTTAAATCCTCCTTTCCCTCCCCAGCAAAAATGTTTCATATTGAAATCAGTATGGAGGATCAATTGAGTAAATATGCACATAATTTTGTTTAAAAAAGATTTTTTCAGATACTTTAGAAATTCTGAACTTTCAACCAGGTCTGTTCCAGCTTCCTTATAGTATCTACTGGGTGAAGTCAGAGGTAGCAAAGATGAGCATGCACTTCTATAGCACAAACCAGAAAGTATTGTTTGATATGAAGTAGACCTTTTCAGTGCTGTATTTGTTACGTATACATGTGTAGACTTAGAATTTGTCTGTGTATTTTGGTTGAGCATCCTCTTCAGAAGTTTTTAAATGCTTGGCCTAGAGCTTTTGAATTCCAGTGTGGATTCAGATACCAGATCCCCTCAAGTTGCTTTGGAAGTCCCCTAAATAGCAGTTGCCTGCCAAAATATAAGACTCTCATAAAGAACTGTGAGAGGAGTAAGAGGAGGGACAGAGAAGCATGCTCTTGAACTGCTCAGCGTCTGCTTATGATGAGTATTTCTTGGTTCATCTGACAGACAGATGGACTTGAAAAATACTAGCAAATGTCTTGACTTTTTTTTGCAGACTGTGATGGTTTAAGCCCTGCCAGTAACTCAAAACCATGCAGCCTTTTCTTGCTCACTCCCTCCCCCTGCCCATTCCTCCCGCCTGCTCCCAGAGGGATGGGGAGGAGAATCGAAAGAATGTAACTCCCACGGGTTGAGATAAGAACAGTTTAGTAACAAAGGTATAACACAAACCACACACACAAACAAACAAACCAACCCCACAAAAAAAAACAACTTGCTTTATACAATAAAGAGTGAGTTCTTTGATTTACAGATTTTTACACAGCTTGGGACTACCAGTTCAGGCCTCTGTGGCCAGTGTTTACTTGAAAACCCTTTAGTGGGGAAACAAACAAACAAAAAAAGAAAAATCAACTGTTCGGGAAAGGCTGATTCTACCTTCCCTCCTATGCTCAGTGTTCAGACAGGCAGTATACAAATAGCTGTTCTTAATGGCTTACTATTGAAGCCTGAGGTTTTCTTCAACCCACTGTATTCAAATCAATTGTGGGGCAGTGTTCTGCTGTACCGTCCCTGGCTCTTAAGAGACTTCACAGAGAAAATCATCTTCACTAACTGAAAATAATTTACTATTAATGAGCTTCAGTAGGAGTCCCATTATTCTTCTTTGGTGGGAGGCTGGTGGCTAACACGCAGGCTTGTGGGAAGATTGGTATTCAAGAAAGGAAAAAGATGAAGTAACCACAGGTTCCTATTAGAATGGGGTGGGGGAAGGAAGGAGGAAGATAGCCCTGGAAGTGTGATGTATCACCAGTGATATTCCATAGGAAATGTAATCAACCTTCATGGGTAATGAGAAGTGAGGAAAACTTAAGTACACGAGCCACACACAAGACAAATGTCAACTCCCTTATGTATTCAGGCAGATGCAGAGGATAGACTTGCTGTATAGAAAGGGATAACTGGAGTCACAATGAATCATTTCTAAGAGGCTGCTCAGCTGAAGAGCTTAACCTTTCTTCATCATGTCAACCTGGAGTCAGCCATTCACCAGCAGTTCTCAGATGCAGCCCAGAAATCTTTGCCACAATTCCCAAAAGCACTTCACAGGAGACATCACAGGAATAAGCACAGTGATTTATTGGCAAGCAGTGGGCCAGTGAAAAATGGCTAAAGGAGTCAGCTGCCACAGGATGCATGGGAGATAGCAATAGGCTTGTGAGTGCTTCTGGTTTCAAAGAAATCCTGTTTGAATTGCTGTCCTTGTCCAGGTTAAGATTAACCTTGTCCAGAGGTGAAGATTACTTCTCTTCAGAACTAGCTTTCATAGTATGTAATTGTGAGCATATTAGACTCTGAGAAGCATTGCAATGGCTGTGTATCAGGGAGAAAGCGAAAGCTTTTCAAATCACATTAGTTAGATGGTAAATACTGTGTTCTCTGAAGAGCTTGAAGTCAGTTTAATCTAGCAGTGCCTTTTGAAAGTGCTCTACAGAGCAGCTAGGAGGGGGAAAGAATTTCCTACGTGTAAGAGGCAGAGAGCCCTCCTTTCACCTGGTGCGTTGTCCTTCATTTACTTCATATTGAAATGTTTTCTCTGTCTATGCCATTGGTTTGTCTCTGCCTGCCGCTGCCTGGGACTGAGTGCCTGCCACTCATTACTCTGCTCTGCTCTCTACCTGCTTATGGGATACAATACCCCTCACCTCTTTTCTTGGTCTCTACCTCTGCCCCATCCATTCTCCCATAGTAACACTGTAGCTGGCCATCTTCCCCTAGCAGGCTAGGAAGGCAAGGTGGACTGGTCCTGTCAAGGCCACCACTGATGGATGCCCAGCTTGTAGACTGGGAATCTCTGCAAGATAGTATGGGTGAGGGAGGGAAATGTGTTTTGGCTACATCTCAGATCTGTGCCTGAAACTAGTTTTTCTTTAAAGCAATAGACACATCCTTCATATAACTTTTGTCCCACTCCTCCTTAATCATCTCTTAAATTATTTTCAGCATGAAAGTATGGTATGTTTGTTCTCTGTAGTGTCCTAGCATAGTGAAGAAGCAACTCGTCTGTAGCTGACCCTGAGTTTCTCTCCCAATTGTTGTATGGAGATCTGCATGGGAAGTAGAGATGGTGCTGTTTGCTTTTATAAGACTCCTTCTCGCCACATAAAGCAGCCACAGTACTTGGCCATGTCAAGCATTTCTTAGGATGATGGACATTACTGTCCTCTGAGAATTGAGTGTGTGCAGTGCCTGCACGCATTTGGTCTCATCTCTTCGTAAGGCCTTCACAGAACTGTGTTGAGGCTGGTAATACGGCGGCCAGGCTCCTAATTCTTAGGCTGAATTCAGCTAAACATTCATCCTGTAAAGCTGCCAAGATTAGAGGAAAAAGTCTTTGTATCCCCCTCTTCACTTCTTAGTATTGCTCCACCGAACAGATGGAT
>JAOEHX010053545.1:0-28656 GCA_025448015.1 Bolborhynchus lineola | reverse complement strand
CTTCACTTCTTAGTATTGTTCCACAGAAGAGATGGATTTAGCACTAAATAATTAATACTGCTCTTTATATTTTATGGATCCGGAACACATTTTTGTAGGGGGAAAAAACCCCTGTAGGTAGGAAGGATTTCTTGATGCTGAGTTAAAGCATTAAGCAGCTTAAAGGCTATTTATCTCCATGCGGGAAAATGTCAACACTTAGGTTGAGGAAACAAGGTTTTCTTTAATTTCAGAACAAATAAATGTCAGCATTCTTGAAACAGATGTTTTGTGCTTGGTGGATATTTTATTTTAACCTACCACTTCATTTTAAATAAGTTGTTTAAGAAAATTTTTGCCAAGTTCTATCAAGTGCTGAGTGTCCTCATCTCTGGGTAAATTGAATAGAAATTCATGGGACTGTGCACCTTGTAAGATCTGTATCATATAGGGATGGACCTGAGCACAAGACATACATCTGGATGGAGACTGCTGCTATCCCAAAATCCTCTGCAGTTCAGGTTTCTCTCCTGTTTCTCTCAAACACTGTCTGGTAACATTAATATTAACACTAACACAGTGCAACTGATCTATTATTTATCAGGCATCACATAAAAAAGCTATGGAAGGGTGCCATTTAAAAATGATTCTGAGGATGAAGAAAAAATTTATGTTTAGTGTTTTAGTGCCTATTAATACGTGTGTGGGGCAGATAAATGGTAAGGAAATGAATGACTGTTCATACTTGTAACATTTGAATGGTTTGTATTTGGACTTCCTGAATGAATACGAGAAAGGAGATAGATGAAGACTGATTTAATGTAGTTCTTGTGGGGTTTTTTATTACCTTTGTATATGAAGGTCTCATGGTTCTCAGCTGAGATATTGCCAGCTTCATCCTGTGGACCAGTGAAACAGAGTAGGCCAAAATACTAAGTGACATGTCTGACAAGCTGTTACGGAAATTGAGTTTAGGTCAGAGTGTTGCCTTCAGTTGTGTTGCGTAGATGGGATGTATAATGAGCAAGTGAAAATCAACCAGAATGGTGCAGTGCATTCAAGTTATTTTGAAGTAAATATCTAGGCATAATTACACAGGGGGAAGTGTTCAGCTGTGGGTGTGTCACTTAGGAAGACATTTTTCGTAGTGTCTGCTAATGCAGATATTCCTGGGTCTGGCTTTACAAAATAGGTCTTTATTTTCAGAGTTTCTGAGTGTAAGGAACTCCCACTGAAATCAGTTGGTACTGTGGGAACTGCTAGCCTTTCAAAACCACACCTTTGCTGTCACTCATAGAGTATCAAAAAAGAAAAATGCCCACAATTTAATGGGGCTCTATGAAAAAACAACCTTCACATCTTTTGTGCTTTGATAACTGTTTTGGATCATAATGGTAATTCTCCAGTTAAGAGGCGTAGATGTGTGAGTATTTCAATACACAGCATTTGGAGGAAGACGTTGCTCTGATGTGAGGAGAAAAACGATCATTGTGTGTAATATAATTTCATTTGAAAAACGGGAAGAGAATACGTGAAAGGTGTTTAAAGGATTGAAGGTGATGAAAGAAACCAGTAGGACCATCTTCCTCCATTGTATTAGTCCAAGAGAAAACATTCAAAAAGGTAACTAAAATGTGCCTCATAGTGTGAGATAAGTCTACAACACTGGATATCTTTCAGGCAAATAAACCTTTATGGCTACACAAAAATTACAAAGGCTCTCAGTTCTTGTGCTTGAGAACATAAGCGACACCTGCCTGAGGTCACGCTGAAATCCTAGTGTGAATGATCGTAGAATCATAGAATGGTTAGGGTTGGAAAGAGCCTTAAGATCACTGTTGTATTTCGTACGGCCCTGAAGCGTCTGTTATTAGACAATTCTATCAGCAGGATACTAGATTAAATGGTGTTGTCTTATACCTTAATATAGCAATATCTATTTCCTGTGTGTTTAAATATATACAATATCTATATGATCTCAAACTTCCCTTTTTATATAGTAGTTTCCTTAGTGGTCCTCAGTGGGTTCTTTTGGGCTTTTACAGTCTATTTTCTAAATAGGAATTACAGTTATTTACCAGTTATGAAATTGAATATTAACCTAGTAGATCATGATAATAGTCATTTTGGGCCACCAAAGTGGTAGATGTTTGACATTACAAATTCAAGATCTTCTGCTCTCCTGATTACTAAACCAGTTCCTTGTATTGTCTTTGAAGTAAATCCGCTTCTAAAGGGGATAAGTTTCTAAATTGATTTGGTACAAGTAAATTAACATGCTTCACTAGTGTATAATTATGCCAGTTATGTATATATGTTATGAATCTACTGGATTGGCATCTACTTGGAACCCATGCTTGTTTTCTCCTTAATATTCCTTCTGTCACAAGAGCTTGATTGCATCATAAGCAATCATATCTTTAGATGAAAGAACATTTCTGTGTACTAGAAGGGGAGCTATCAACCTAGGCAATGGTTGATACTACAGAGTGGTTGATAATACAGAATGGGTTCAGTACCTGCTTTAAAGTTATCTTCTGTGTAATTAATATTTCTTCCCCTATTCTTTTTTTTTTTTTTCTCCTACACTGAGTTCACAAACTTTCAACATCTGTTCTCTTTCTGTTGCTTTCCTCATATGCAATCCTCGTAGCAGAATACAGAAAGCAGGATGTAAAATGGTTGACTTCTAGCTGAATCAACAATGTCCATATGCAGAAGAAGTTAAAGAGGTTCTCCTGTTACTGATGGTATTAATTTTTTAAAGGTCAAAAAACCGCACATGATCCCATCCACTAACACAAGCTATCCGAAGCCTCAAGATGATTCAGGGATTCAGAATGATCCTCCACTGCCTTTCAACTTGTAGTTTTGTTTTTGAGTATGGCAGGGTGTTCACAGGGTGAGATTTCTTGGTTAAAAGCACTCTTTCTGCCACTGTTGAGTTCTGCTTGAAGCATTGGGCAGGACAGGAATGAAAACTGAAAGAAAGCAAAGGTGAAAAACAAGACACAGGGAAAAAGCACTGTAACTAATTAAGACCAATGTCTTCAAACATAACTCTCATGAGTTTTCTGGATAACTGAATTAAGAAACTTTAAAGGGCCATGATTCTCAGAAGTTGATGTTTAGCACTTCTGAAAATAAGACCAAAGAAGAATATAAAAAATATTCATATGAAAATAACTGCAACCACAATTCATGCATGTTACTTTTGTTGTGTAATTAGACTTCTGAATGTGTTCAGGTGCCACCTCTGTCCCTGCAGATCTGGTGCCTACCCAGGTATTCCCTGTTCTATGCTTCATTCCTCTCTTCAGTGGGACAACTTAGAGCAGGTAAGCAGTCTTGTCAGGTCGCACATTACACACCAAGAATATGTTCTAGCTCAGAGGAAGTAAATCTTGATCCTTAAATCAGAAATTCTGCTACAGATTTCAGTGTGATGATGGTTCACTCCAAAAACCTGAAGTTTGCTGGGGGTGGAGGGTGTAGCAGTTTGAAGTTAGTGTGCTAGTCTCTGACTCCTTATTCTTTATGTATTTATTAATGATTCTTAGCAGGAATCCAATTTATAAAATAGATCTACTTTGACTTGTAAATTCAAACTAACGGGATTTATTCTTTAATCCTGTTATGGAGAATAGCTACTGTTTGCTTGTCATTTTCATAGTAATTAAAAATAAAAAGAGCCGTCCACGGGAAAAGAACGTGTATGCACATATCCTGTGATAACCAGGTAGCCAAACTGTTGCAAGTTTGATGCACAAGAGCTAAAATCTGTTACTGGTCAGGCTATGAAGTAGAGGAAATGCTGTGAAACAGTTCTGAAGACCATTTGTTTGTTGACCCCAGCTGCATTTGCATAGTGTACTGCCAACAGAGTGCAGCACCACCATAGAGAGATGCTGCAATCATGGCTATTAGTTTTAATTGAAGAATTGTGTCCTTACCTCAAAGCTTATCTGTGATTTATTAAGGTCATTAAAGAACTTGATGAGTAGGTCAGGCATACACTGAAGTAATGGCTTACAAAGCACAGCAGTAGAAAGAAAAATACCACACAGTTGGTAAAAAGTTGTCTTTCAAACTGTATATATAGATTCTAAATTAGAAAGTCCCACGGAACCCTTCATCCATGGTAAATTACTAATTACAAGCTAGTATATTAGCTTGTGCCAGCACATTCCACCAGTTCCATGTGAACAGATCATTCTAGTGCTGGAAAACATGATTACTAAAATAAATAGGCTTGAAAATGAAATACAATGTCAGCAAGGCACCTGCGAGTGATAGTGGGAAAGATTATAATACATTTGGAGCACTTAACTGCACTTTCTTCACAATAAGGGCTGGCACAAGATGAGCCATAAGTGTCTATCCCAAAGAGTTAAAGAGTTCTGTATTTTGAAAATGCAATTTGACATTCTCAGTAATTGATTTTTACTTTTTTTCCCTGCATATAATGGGGCATTTTCCATGCTGGAGAAATTGGTAGTGTTAGCTGTTGAAGAACCATTCTTCTTTGAGTGACACTGAAACTCCCTGCTGGTTTCAGTGAAGCTGGAAGTGTGACAAATGCAAAAGCAGGACCTCAGACCTCCATCCATAGCCCACTGAAGTCAGTAGAAACAATCCCATTGACTTTAGTGGGATTAGGATCAGGCCCGTTGTGTTTCTCTTGCTCATTAAAACCCAATCTGTCTGTAGAGAGAACAGAGTCATTTCTCTTCCAGGAACCTGGACTTTATTGCCAGCGAATTCAGTTCTCCATTAAGTAATACAATGACTGCTGTTAGAAATACTCTTGTTATTCAGGAGGGACATGCTGATATTTGCTCAGTAGAGTAAACTGGTAGTTAATAATGCAATTTGCATTACAGTTGCATTCAGAAGTCCTTCCAGTTTTCTGTTATTTAGGAACTATAGAAGGCGCCTAAATTCTGCAGCAATACACTTGCATTCTAGTTAGCCACATTTTCATGCATTGTGAAAAGTGCTCACTTCTGACTGAAAAATCATCCCTGACTTTAGTAAGGAGAAATAAGAATGCACATTCATTATCAAAGTGAGCACCAGACCAAACAGACACAGAACATGAAAGAGCATAACTAATGAGTAGGGTTTTTTTTCCTAGATAGAATAGAATCATAGAATAGTTAGGGTTGGAAAGGATCCTAAGATCATCTAGTTCCAACCCCCGTGCCATGGGCAGGGACACCTTACACTAAACCATGTCACCCAAGGCTCTGTCCAACCTGGTCTTGAACACCTGCAGGGATGGAGCATTCACAAGTTCCCTGGGCAACCCATTCCAGTGCCTCACCACCCTCACAGTAAAGAACTTCCACCTTATATCAAATCTAACTTCCCCTGTTTAAGTTTGAACCCGTTACCCCTTGTCCTGTCACTACAGTCCCTACTGAATAGTCTCTCCCCAGCATCCTTATAGGCCCCTCTTCAGATACTGGAAGGCTGCTAAGAGGTCTCCATGCAGCCTTCTCTTCTCCAGGCTGAACAGCCCCAACTTTCTCATCCTGTCTTCATATGGGAGATGCTCCAGTCCCCAGATCATCCTACAGCATCCTGCTGTAATAACCTACAACAGTTTAAAACTGAAAGAACTAAAATACGTGTGAACTAGGATAGTATCAAACGTGTGAACCTGCATTCAGAAAGCATGAGCAGACTCAAGAGTTTAGATAAATTTAACTCCTAATTAGAAAAAGTAGCTCTATATCTGTGCAGCAAAAAGAATTAAAACCAGGCAGCCACTCCCTTTTGGGTGGAGGGAAGATAACACAAGTGTTTTCAAAGCCTTCCAAATATGCTAACAGCAACAAAAGAAAAAAACTTAAAAGGGATTACTTCCAGGTGATCAAGAGTACTTTTTGGTTTAAGAACATTTACCATCATCACAAAAACTACAGGAAACATTCTTACAACTGAAATAAATGGATAGAATTCATCTTTAAAATAAATGCAAAAACCATGACACACATCACACTTGATGAGCAGAATGAGCATCTGGACAAGCAAGTCAGCTGAATGAAAAAAGGTGTGATCATAAATTTTAGTCTTATTTGCCCTTTTTTGATAGATACATATGCACATGTTCACCATGTTCGTGCATACACAGTCCCTCCCTTCCCCTATGTACTTGAACTTACCTGGAGTGTACTGCCACAGAGTTCTACAATTTTACCTTGATAGCACATGGTATCTGATTGTCTTACAACACAAGCTTCTCCCTTTTTCCAGCAGTACGGTTGCAGAAGACCAAGACATTTGAACTTACTTTGTATTTCAGTCATCAGTTTATTTAGTTCAATTTCAGATTATTTGGGTAGAACAAAGTCAACTCTTGCAAGCATGCAGGCAGGAAGCAAGTAGCCGTTGATGACTTTGCTTTTCCCAAGCTAAGCTTTTGTTTGTATTGCAGTCATGCCTGTCTTGTCTGGCTAGGAAACGTCTTCCTTCATCATGTTTGGTTTATTGTTTGCCATTGACAGGCATTTAGGGGTGCTAACAGTCCTATCAGCTTTTCCATTACCTTTAGGATTCCCTTTTTACAAAGAATCTTATTATCTTTAGGAGTAAAAAGGAATATATCTACTTTGGAATAGGCTCTCTGATTTCGCTTATGCAGTGTCACAAAGATACTATCAAGGTGTACTGTTCCTGGTTTTGTTCTTACCTACAGCCTATTCCTGGGTCTCAAAAAGTAACAAGATAAACTTTTACATGAAATTAAAAGATGTAATGACAGAATGGAAAATAAGCTATTGTAAGACTAAAGATTGAGGACTAGTTTGCTTAAGTATTAAGAAAGGACTGTAGGTGAGATTACAGAAAATTTACCTTAACTGCAGAAGTTTGACTTCTCTCATCAAGGTTGCTTGATAAATGTGCTTTAAGGGATATATTCTTCCTGGCACATGCTTAGTACCTGCTGCCACTGAACAGTTCTGGTTGCAGAACAGCCCTGGAAATGTAGAGAAAATTGGAGTAATCCAATGAGTGTCCTCCTTGCTGGTTGCCATGTAGCCAGCAGTAGCACCTCTAGGATGCTGCAGAGGGTGGAGTGTGAAATCCTTCCCTAAACTGTTAATTAATGTTGTCTCCATGACAGAATGTCTCCCTAATCTCTGTCTGTTAGTGATTGCTTATAGTGAAACTGCAGGGATTATTTGTATACTTACCCAATTGCAGTTTAATCTTTCTGATTCTTGGCATCACTATTATTTGTGGCAATGAGTCCCACAGGTTATACATTTGTTGTTTTTAAAACAAAGTATCAATTTGAAATGTGATTTAGTTCTGTTTGACTTTGTATTAGGAGGGCAAGTAAAAAAATACTTCCTAATTAACTTTAGCTATATTGTGTGTGTTTATTCAGCCCTGTTGTTATCTTTCAGATGAACAGCCCTGATCTTGTCAGTCATTCCTAATTCAGTTGTCTTTCTTTGACTAATAACTTTTGCTGCCTGGCAAGGACCGTTTATTACTTCCATATATTTTTTAGATGTTTGGCTCAGAGTGAGCCTGTATCCAAGGTGAGAACATGGCATTAACTTTTATGCTGGCATTATAATATTTTAAGTGTTTTGTTTTTCTTGTTCCTTTGGGAAGATTCTAGCTTTGATTTACCATGTCTGTGCTGAGCAATTTCTTGATCTTTGGGGGGATGATGTTATGGGTTTTCCTGCGATGAACCCTTTATTGTATTGCTGGATTTTATTCCTACCTAATTTTTTTTTTCAGCAGTAAATTTTCTAATCTAGGTATTTACACTGTCTTTCTGACCAGTGCTCTTTGTGGACTGTTAATCAAGGGTTGGGCTAGATTCCAGGATCAAGAGATGGGAAGAAAAGACAAAGCCACCATTCATCTCGGGTAGTGTTGTTTCAAGTAGATTTTCTTTTTAATTTATTGCCAACAGAAAGTTTGGACTGTGTGTTGAATGCTCAATAGTGATTCATGTTTTTCTTTTACACTTTGTTTCTGTGTGCGTAGAAGTAAGCACATATTTTTTCCTTTGGTCATTGTAGTGATCTTTGGGCAACAGGCTAAGAAGCGCTGTCTAAATCATACTTTAGCAAAGCCGTAATACTTGACAATTTTTAAGAGAAACTCCCGCCACCTCCTTAAGGCCTCCTAAGACCTTTCATTGCAGTGCTCCCTGACCTCAGCCTGATTCTTCAGTTGCAGTAGTGCTTTTCAGGCGCCTTTTCCCTGAAGTTCCATTGAATTTCTGCTGACGTGCAATGTTTTAATGTTACAAAATAGCAATCAATAACAGCTCAGAATTGCCCTTAAGTTACCAAAGCATTTCTTCTCTTGGCTTGTGTTGTGGTTTAAGCCCAGCAGACAGCCCAGAACCATGCAGCTGGTCGCTCACTCCCCCTCTTCGTCCCTCTGCTCCCGGAGGGATGGGGAGGAGAATCGAAAGAATGTAACTCCCACAGGCTGAGATAAGAACACTTCAGTAACTAAAGTATGACGCAAACCACTGCTGCTACCACCAGTAATAATAATGATAAGGGAAGTTAAAAGGGAATACAACCACTCACCACCCGCTGACCAATACCCAGCCTGACCTGAGCAGTGATCCAACCCTTCCGCATAACTGCCCCTAGTATATATAGTGGGCATGATGTGCTGTGGTATGGAATACCTCTTTGGTCAGTTTGGGTCAGGTGTCCTGTCTCTCATTTCTCCCGGCTTCCCCTCCTCCCTGGCAGAGCATGAGACTCAGAAAGTCCTTGGTCAGAGTAAACATTACTGAGCAGCAACTGAAAACATGGGTGTTATCAGTGCTGTTCCCAGGCTGAATGTCAAAAACACAGCAGTGCACCAGCTACTAAGGAGGAGAAAAATGGCTGCTACTGCTGAACACAGGACAGCTTGGGAGCACTGATGAGAGTTTGGCTCTTTGTGACTATCCCAGATCAGCCTTTGGTCCCAGTGTTAGCCTGAAGAATCCATCTCCCCATCTTTTCTGTCATGTTTTCCCACAGCTGATCCTCCAGCACTGCTCCCTAGACTGTGGCTACAGAACCCATAAAGGAGCAGTCTCCAGCAAGCACTTATTTTGTTAGCTTTAACTACATTAGCTGCACAACCAGTGTTTTCAAAGTAAATAAACCAAGTAAATTCTCTGCAAAGCCTGACCTGTTCCACTTTAGTTTGACACTTTTATAAGTGTGAATTGCACAAGTTCACAGTTCCAAGGTCTCTCTGAAATTACAGTTCTGTGGCGTTTCCCATTGTGTGACACAAACACCTGAGAATCCAAAATTGAAAATATGGCTAAATAGTTTCTCTTGATTTTTAAGCAATTAGCTCTGTGAGCCAAATGCTGTTCTTTTAATCAGAGTTTAAAAATATGCTATTAGTTCTGCTCTTGCGTTCTGGAGGGCTTCAGTTTCAGCCACACTGCTGATTCAGTTCCTACTTTCTGAAACTGTGGCCAGTTTCTAAGCCTGTAAAGTGGCTCATTTGAGCTGCAGCTAAGTCTAAAATCCGCTACTGGCTCTCACAATTCCTAGCAGTGCTGGGACAAGCCCATTTTTGGATACTGCTTTGCACTGCATTTTAAATAGGAGGTATACTCCTTCCTTACTGAGAATGTTCTTGTGCTTTTTAGGGTTTTCTTTCTCAGCATTGGCATTTGCCTGTTTGTCCGTCTAGCCCCCTTCCTGCTCTCTCCCCCCAGTTTTCATTTTCAGTTATTTTTGTTTATGTTGAACTTCTGCCTGCTCAGCTGCAGAAGAGCTCAGTGTTGGCAGCCTGCCTTGTGTTGTACAATTCTACAACTTCTGCTGCTTAGCAGCATGTTGAAAATAGCTTTGAAATAAATCCATGTTGGACCGAAAGCAGCATCTTTGTTGTTACCCCCTCAGAATAATTTTGTGCTATGATTGGAATTCTCATTTGAAATAAATAAACATGATTTCTGTTCTATAGAAAGATCTGGATGCATAGTCAGTGAGAGAGAGATGTGTGCGTACAGCACTGTCCCTGGAAAAGAGATGCATTTGCAGTGTGCATGGCACTTCTCATGCTCGAGGGCAGGTTAGCATTGGAGGGGGAGGGCTGGAGGGCAGCCCCAAAGCCCTGCTGTGCTACCTTGAGACCTGTCAAAGGAATTGGTTACTCTGTGTTGCTCTTGATATGAATGTGCCAGAAGCTTTGTGTTGTTTCCACTCTCATCTTTGAAAAGCTGTCAAGAACAGGAAGATGTGGCTCCATCATGCTACTGCCACCTTACCAGTCCTGGGATGGCATGTGGGAAGGGAGATGAGGCTGTGGGCTTTTATGCTCCCTTTTATGTGCAGGCTGGAAGCTGCACACAATCTTGGATTTTCACTTCAGCAAGGATATGCAGGAGGTTCAGAAAAAAATTGACAAGAATAATCAGAGCAAGGGAATGATTGAGAAAACCAGTTCTGGTAGAGATGACTTGGTAGATGAATATGATGGAGATCTAGAAAATCATGGGTTGATTGGAGAGGATGGGTAGAGAAGGATGATTTCATGGCTTCTAGTACAGAAGGCAGAATACTTCAAATGAAACTACTAGGAACCATCTTCACAGCAAGCAGGAACTCTTTGCAGGAGGGCAATAGAGATGCCAAAAGGTCATGTGGGGAGAGAGACTGGATGAGTTAATGCAGAGGAATATATTGGGACATGAAAAGTACATAGAAGCAACATGCACATCAGGAATGCTTTGTGTTGAAAACAGATTGGAGCCCAGGAGAATATTAGAGGCTTGTGCTAATGCACATGCACATTGTCTGGCTTTTCAACTGAAGTTATCTGCTTATCAAGACTGTATGGATGAGTTTGTGTGGTGGGTGACTATTTTTGTTGCAGATAGGACAGGGCTATAGAGACTTTTTGGTCTGGCCCAAAAGAGCTGATTATGTATTCTTGTGTAATTCAGTAATTTCAGATATTTTCATTTCTTGGGGCTTTGAAATTTGGGCTTTTTTGTGTAGTCTATTGCCTTTCTTCACCTGTATCCCCATATTTGTAATCAGTTGGGTTTTTTTGTTTTGTTTTGGTTTGTTTTTTTGAACAGATCTCCTGAAACCTGATTGCATTAAAGTCTGGTGCTTTAAAGGAAGTGTTTAAATCTATTTTGTGCTGCTTTCACTGAGAAATGCCTAAGACACAGAAACTTGAAATTGCTTTTTCAAGCCAAGAACATGATTGCTGTTTGTCTGTCACACCACTAATGGTTCCAAGTGTTTTTGTGAATTCAGTCGTGATGCAGTCTAGTGCAGCCAGAAAAACAAGGGGTGAGAAGGTACTGATAAAAGTGAGGTAGGGAAGACCTATAGCACAGCTAATTTGCAACTAGCATCTTCCCACTTCCCTATTGATTACTGTCCTGCAATTCTGAAGAGACAGAAAGAATTTGGTCTTAAAGAATGCTAAGGACGGCTGTAAAAAGCTGTCAGGGCTACACAGACAGAGACTGTCTGTGGTGCCAGCTGAGGAGCAGGTTGTGCCCTGTAAGCTTCTGCAGAAAGAGTCATTTAGCTCAGCTTGATAAGAATTGGGTAATGACAGAATGCTTGGAGATTAGATTGAGGAGTAAATGATGGATGAACTGCATCACCAAAAAAATACTGTATACAGTTGTCATGCCTGCGTTCTCAAGATCAATAGCTGTCGTAACAGTAAGTAGTTGTCCCCTTTTCCTTCCGGACAGTTAACTCCTCATTGCATTCCTGTTGCTCAGTGATGCAGTAGCACCTATAAGAAAAGATGAAATGGCATGCACTGCATTTTAAACATAACTGGAAATCCATATTTATTTTTTTTTTAAGAATCACTTTCCATTGCAGTTTTCTTCCAAACATCCAAATGGACTTGTGCATTTATTGAACATAATGAATAAATCAGTGGGGTTTCTCCTCCTGCTTCATCTGACAAAATTCCTCTCTTTCTTTTAAATTACTAATGATTCATATCCCAGCATTCCTGAGGAGCTAGGGATATTGGTACTGGCTCTGGAGAAAAATCAGCTCCAGGAAAAAGCTGACTAACTTCTTCAAGCATTGAGTAAACCCACAGCTTAGTGAATTTATGCAGAAATCTTTTAAAACTGGTGAGGTAAACTTGTTTGTTTGTTTTGGAACTTTTTTTTTTTTTTTCTTTTTTTTTAATATTGCATCATTCTGGACTGAAAGAGAGGGACTTTGGGACCTTGCTGGGTCATTTGTCATAAAAAGATGCCCCAGGATCTGTGCCAGATCTTTCTTCCCGCAGCAGTTTGCAGAGTTCAGTTTCTGTGAGCACAAGTAGGGACATTCTACGATTCTATGAGAGACAGAGGCAGTTTCTTTGCTTGTGATTTCTGGAACTTTCTTCCCAGTGGGAACTGTGTTCCCCTGAGTGCTGTACATGTGGTCTCTCAGGTCTATATTCACTATGGTTTCTCGAAAGCTGCTAGTTCTCTGATAACTTTTCTTATACAGGATCCAAAGACCTGCAACCACTCCCATCGCACTAGAATCAACCCAAACTAAGGATTCCCCTATGGCTTGACTTCACTTTGTACTTCACTTTGGATAGTATCCTCTTGCTGCTTTAACCACCACTTCACAGATGAGGGTTTCACTGCTTGATGCTTTTCATCTGAAAGAAATCTATTTGTGTCATCACCTGAACCATAGTCCATGTATGATGATGCTTATTAATAACTTCCAATGTAGCTCTACTGCATAGAAAACCAAAGTACCACCTCTGAAGCCTGAAAAATTTGGTGGGTGTGTTTTTGAACTGGACACTGTTGTGTCCTGGCAAGTTAGCCAGTCATGGACCTGGGAGAAAACATGGCTGAAGGAGATTTTTCTGTACAATTCCTGTAAAATTGTCTAGACAAAATAATCTTTTCAGGTAGATCTTACACAGCAAAAAAACAGACTTATACACAATAACTTTAAATTGCTTAGTAAACTTTTGTATTACATTTTTTATTAATTTGTGGACTCTTTAAAGTGATTGTCTTTGAGCATTGATACATTTCTATACCTTATTTTCGGACCTAATAAAGTTCTAAAAAAATCAAGATTATTTCTTAGTGCTTAGAATTGTATTGTCTCATATTGCCATTAAAGTAAGTTGTTTAAACTGTTTATGCAAGGTTCCTCTCGTCATACTCCTTCAGACTTAGATAAAATCCGTTTCCAGAAGGTATGCTGCAGCAAGAAGCACATGCTTCTGTGTCTGCCTGGCTCATTTTCCAGATTTTCCCATGCCCTGAGGCTACAGGCCCATTGGTTCTGTCATCCAACTTTCTGCTAAAAGCACAGTTGGTACTGAGTTTAGACTGGGTTGCTCAGGATTATATCCAGTCTGCTCTTGGAAACCTCCAAGGATGGGGAGATCACACATCCTCTTTGGGCAACCTGCTCCACTGCTTGACGGGCCTCATGGTGAAAAAGTCTTTCCAAATATCCAATCTGAACCTTATTTAATCTTGATTTACTGTTGGCACTTATGCTACTCCTGCGCACTGCTGTAAAGAGGCTGAGTCTATCTTTTCTGTAACCTCCTTGTAGGTACTGAAAGATAGCAATTAGGTCCCCCCCTCCAACAAGGCTTCTAAGGCCATCCTCACAGGGCCTGTGCCTCAGTCTCTGTCTTCCTTGCATTCTCCATCACTACTTGGTTTATTTCTATATAGAATTTGCCTTTGGTAACAATCTCTTGTGTCCTCTCACTGATTTTTATGTCAACATTTTTGATCAGTCAGATCACTCCATCATGACAGAGAGCATGATCTTGAACTTCTGTGGCTGATGACAACACTGATGTGATGTTTCAAACCTGTGTCACTAGGCCAGGAGAAGCAGTGAAACTGCTGGCTAGATCAGTAAGCATTACCAGCACAGTGTAGCACCGTCAAAACTGGAGAGAATTGAGTGGGAACCAAAATGCCTATTAATGAGTTGTAAATAAACTACTTTCTGAGAAGACAGTCCTGGTTTTGGAAGAGTTCATTTCAGTTGGGCACAGGATCATCTATGCCTTGGTTTTACCTTAGGTGGAGGAGGTGATGATGATTTTTAAATGAAACAGGCGCCCAGCTGGCTTAAAAATGAGGGACTGAACCAACGTATGAGAGCTGGAGGCATATGTGTTTGTTTCTCTGTAAGGCTCTGTAAGGCAGTTTTATTCAAGGACTAGAAGGATGCAGATAGATCAGGAAATCCGTAGCACAAATTCTCTACCAGTTTAAACAGGTTGACAATAAACAGGGTGACAACGCCAGTTTACTCTTGTGGAGAAAATGGCTTAGCATTTCAAATAATTTAATTTTCTTTAATTGTGAAATCAAAGTGTATCAATCAAATGTGAAAAAGGGCTCAGTAAATATAATCATAAAATGCTGAATTATGGCTCGGTGGTAGGTTTAATTTTATATTCTGTTTCTTTTGATGACACAGGGGGGTCTATTGGTTATGATGCCTAGGTAATTACCTGTCATAGTGATAGCCTTAATGACACATGATTTCTTGTGTTTTCTGCTGAAAAATGTTTTGTGTGAGGTGGGAAAAAAAATAATTTTTGCAATTTTTTAGATTTTCATTAACAGGCAAGTTTATTTTTCAATCAGGATCAGGAGGCAGTCTTACAAAGCTAGCCCCTTTTATTATATAGGGTTACATTTCTAGTCCCTCTTAAACACAGTTGAAAATATACCTGAAATGCCATTGTCTCTACTGTCATTTTCTAAGTATCTCTGCATGGAAGTGTTTGAATGGGAGAACTTACTTGTGATGTTTTGTCTTCAGATTTTTCTTCCCCTAGGAAAGCCTGTTAGTCTTTTAAAATGACATTGCAACTTGCTCAATAACCAGCTTGGGAGTTGAAAGAAATCTGAGAGGAACATTGGAAGGAGAAAAGACCTTTCGAGTAGTAATTTACTAGCTGTGTATGGAATGTTCAGTTAATATAAAAACTGTATTACTATTCTACCAGTGCTAATAATGCACAGCATTATTCTTGTCTTGTATTTTTAAAATAATGTATGTGTACAAATCAGACTTCACAACAACCTGTGAGAGAGATAACACAACAACCTGTGAGAGAGATAACTATCAACATTATTCTAATCCTCGTTTTGTATTAAATGAGAATGATTTTTTTCAAATGGAGAGCTCAACAAGAGGTAAAAGTAGCATGTTTCTACCTTGAAGTCCTATAGCAGGTTGCGTTGATCATATCATACATCTTTCTCAGCCCAGTTATTGCACTTTACCTTTGCAAAAGCTTCCCTTAAAATTCTAATTTTGCAAATTCCCTGTTTTGCTGAAAATCATAGAGCAGCCTAGATTGGAAAGGACCTTGAAAGATCACCTGGTTCAACTTCTTGTGGGAAGGAGAGCCTAGATGAGGTTATCTAGCACCCTGCCCAGTCACATCTTGAAAACCTACAATGATGAAGATTCTACCGTGTCCCTGGTGAAGTTACTCCAGAAAATTATTGTTTCCAAAGTAAAAAAAGGCTTTGTTTTATCAAGATCAGTGATTTAGTTTAGAATGACCCATGAATGGTTATACAATATATCGCATACAATACATAAAAGGAACATATATGTGTGCGGGTCTATCTGTCTTCCTGTATGAGGAAGGGGGGCAGAAACCATAGCACTGTTTATAGCAGAAGTCGCCAGGGTTTCTGGGTTGCAGTTTTGGTTTTGGTTGAGTTCTCTCCTTTCAGGCTTCTGACCATACCCACCCTTCGGACTCAACTCTTATCTTAAACCTAGGAGAAGCTGTATCATTTTTTGTCAAGTGCTCAACTTTATTTAGCACTTGTTCATATGTCTGAGTGTAGGCAGTGTAGTTAGCAGAAGATGAAAATATACTTACTGCTTTACTAAGAAGGATTACTGAGTTAGTACTGATATAGGTATCCTCTACTGGAAGAAGGCTTGATCCTCCAGGAAATTCAGCTGAACTACTGCAGAAGTACTGCATGAAATCCTTTAGTTGCATGGGGAAGGAGAAGGCTTTAAGCACCTTTAAAGTGACAGCATGTTAATTGGTGGCTCACATTACTGAGGTTTCTTTGACGCATTTTTTGCATTCTGTACTCTGCATCTGCCTAGGTGTATCTTTACTTCTGTGAACCATGTAAACTTTTGTTATTTCATGCATAAAGTCTTTGACTGCAAGTTCTCAAATAATTAATAGATATATCATCTATGCAACAACATAGGAAACTATTAAAAGGTAATCTTTTCCACTATATATCCCCTTATTTTAATCAGTTTCTAACAAATACACCTACCTTATAATGGGTGAATAAAATCCTCCTCAGAATTCTTTATGCATTTTTCCCACTGTCTTGTTGACCAAGAGTGCCCCTACTTCAATACCAGCTCACACTTTCCTTTCTTCTCTTGGCTTCTCTTTCCCCATTCCAACAGCAGGTTTATTTACTCAGACTTTTCAGCTATCAAAAATTCTCTCTTAGGCTTTTTTCCTCTCACAGTCTTTGAATAACACTGTATCTCCAGATCTTACTTTAAAGCTCTTTTTCCCTTCAGTTAAGATGGTGCTTTTATTTGTAAAGGGTGGTATTTAATAAATAATACTGCTAAATGAAAAAGTAAGAACTTTACAAATTAAGAGGCAAATTAGACTCCCAGGTGTGATTCTGTGATTACTATTAGTACTTCAAATTGGACTTTGGTTCTGCCTTAAGTTTTTTAAAGAAACCTTATTTTCTTCTCACTTGGGTAATTTCAGTAGTTGAATAGTGACACAATAAGCCATTTTCATGTTAATCCATTGCAATTTTGTCCAAATCAGATTACAGATTTGGAAACCATTTTACTGTCATACATGCACTGCTGAAGGCAATCTATAGTGCAGACTTCCAGGACTGATACTCTAGTTCTGTGCTTTTCCTGCAAAACCTCCCTTTTCTGGGGAGATGGCCAGTGCAGCAGGGGAATGTATTCCCCACATTTCCCATGCAATAAATCCACCTTCTACAAGGAAAACCAGAAAAGGTCTGTACACCTCATAGTCTTCTGCAGTGGCTTGTGCTTCTGGACTTCTTTAAGTACTGTGACTAGCATCAACGTCTGTTTTCCATGATTATTTTTTCTTTGGTGGATATTTCCCAGTTCTTGGCTTAAAACAGATCGTAGTTACTCAGACAGAAACATTTTCTCCTGACCACCTGTTTGAAAATCATATGGTGCTACTGTGGATTTAAAACTATCTTGCTGTGCCTCAGTTACAAATTTCATGTATAAAGAAAAAAATAGCTAGCAGAAACCAGAAGGTTTGGTGCTCCTCACCTTCACTTCCCTTGCTGTTCGTTCCACTTGTATGAGTACGTGCTGCGCATCCGTGAGGCACCTGAAAGATTCCAACCTCAAAATTTCACTTTCCTTTGTTCTGTGGACAATGATAGGCATTAGGTTAAATCAAGTCATGTTCAAAGAAGATTGTTTCTTTACTCTGAAGGTTTAATCTCCACTTTCATAGGAAATTTCCTACATGGCATAACTTGCCAGTCAGTTTTGTCAACAGATTTTTTTTTTCCAGAGCTCTTTTTCTGTGGTTATCCAAACTTAGCGTGTGTTTTTTGAGTCTTGCCAACTTTAAAATTCCAAGTGTGAAAGTACAGAATCAATTTTCTAAAAGCTTGGCTCACTGTTTGTCTGGCTTGTTCCATGAAAATAACTAAATATGGAGTTTCTAAGTTCAGCCTTTCTTTTTTTCCTTGAGGTGCTAGACTGCAAACATTTCATCAAGACTTAGGGAGAATCTTTGTTGATAAAGATGTAATCAAAGTTTGATTCATCCTGTCACATGCTTACCAATTCTGTAAAAGCAAAGATCGGTATTCTGCAGCTGCTTAAGAATGCTCAACAAGTATTAAATATACTCCTTCCTTTCTTATTTCAAACTTCACAACTCTTTCATTATGGCAAATTTAAACTTCCATTTAGAAATCATACCAATTAGTTTTGGGAGTTTCATAATAACAATTGCAGTAGACAATCTAGTAAGAATTATGCACACCTTCATTTGACAAACAGTGTACAGTATGCTTTTCGTTTTACATCTGCTTCTCACTTGGAAATGCCTCATTCAATAATTGCATTCTGTTTTCTCTATCAAATCACCTATTAAAAATTCTAAATAACATAAGATTTAGAAGGGGAAAAAAAGGCATGTGGCAGTAGTGTTGACTGTTGTGTTTCAGTATTACTTAAACTGACTTTCCTACTCCTGAGCTAGCTGAGATTTATATGTGCCGCACTTACTGGGTGGTTAGTATCTGAAGGACTCTGAGGGGAGCTGCAGTGATGCCTTTGCCTGGGGCTGCTGAGCCTCTTTCCCAGCAGCCAACTCTGACTCCCAACAGGGAGAGGAGCAATGCCTGAATGAAATGGAGCTCTGTTAGTATAAAACTTGGTATATGCAGAGTAGTAGATTCACACAGTACAAATATGTGCTGTGGCTCCAATTTGCAGATTTCTGCACATGGTAACTTTAGTGGCATGGGTAGTCCTTGGGAGTACCCACAGGGTTTCTGTTAAGCAGGTCTGAGTGTCTATACAGTCACCACCTTTGTGTGTAGTCTTGCAAAATTGTGCATATAGGTGGCATTTACATGTAGTTTCAGAGTCCAACATTCTTAATTCTGTCTAATTTCAGAAAGCTGTAAATAAAGCAGCTCAAAGGTATGTAGCTAGTAAAATCAGGATGCCTGCATAGGCCTGTGTGACAGAATGACCTGTATGTCATAAGCCTTATTAATGTGCATTAGGTGATTCAGTGCATAGTTTTATGGGAAATATTTTAGGACCTAGCTGAAATCTTCTGAATATGAAATCTCATTTTGCGTAATTGTCTGTTGAGTTCTTTAGAAGCAATTAATCTGATTTAGTCTGTACATTTAGTCTTCAGTAAGAAGGGTGGCTCTTATTAACCCAAAGATCCCAGTAAAAATGACATACTGCAGCTGGCCTGACTGAGTCTTCGATATTGAAATAGGTATATCCTGTATTCTGGGAAATCTGCTGTTTCCTCCAGTCAGCACTGACATGCTTGCAGCTGGCCAAATATTGTCTAAACATTACCGCTGATCATTCACCTTAGATAGACATTTGCCTATCATGAAACCCAAATCACTTTACTTGCTTACATGAAACCAAAGTAGTGTGTACTAAAGGGCTAAATTTTCTGTCTCAAACATGCCTTCTGGGCTGCCGATGTTAAAATCCATAACGTGAAAAACAAAACAAAACTAACAGAGGATATATGTAGATGCATGTGGACATGCATTCGGGAGAATGCAAAATTAAATTGTATACATCTGCTGTGTAATAGGCACTGCCTGCAAATATATTGTATCCTATATGTAAGGTGTCCTTTTCTGTATCTAATGAGAATAGAGAGAAGGAAACAGTTCCTTTGAGGCATAGGGTAGAAATGAGATCTGCTGTTTAATTTTATTCAAGTTTGTGTGCGTGTTGCCAGCTGCTAGAGCTGTGTAAGTGTGCTCCTGATTGCTGTTTCCTTGGGTTGAAGTCTATGGCCAACCTGGTTTGGGTGTTGGATCAGTGTTGTTTCTAAAGTAGAGCAATGAGTAAGGCAGCAGTATGTATAACAGAGCATATGATATTGGTGGTATAAGACAGGGCACCTGGCTGGGATGAGTGAAGGTCATGAGCAGTAGAGTCCACTGAGGCTAACGCGAAAGGGATGTGATGTTATTTTCTAATTGCCTTCAGCAGCCCTCAATGTAAGTAATCCATTGCTGTTACATGGAGTTGCCAGTCTGAGCAACTTTGCTTAAGAAAGACCTGGGAAAGAGCATCTTATTTCCCATTGTCCTTATCCTTTGTAAAAGTCTAAGTCTGTAGGAAAGTAATCTTGCCTAAGTCTGTAGGGAAGTCGTCAGTCTGTGATTTCATGGACATCTCATTAGGAATGGCAGAATTGCAGTCCAGATTGCAGAAATCTGGCAGCCTGAGAAGACATGTTAGAATGAAAGAGTCTCCCAGAAACTATGTAGGGTAGTGTCCACACTGTTGACTTGCTGTATACAGTGCACAGAGTATTGCAGACTGGTTGACATGCTACGCAGCTGGTCACACCTTTAACTGATAAAGCATAAGAAAGAAATACCTTTCTTTCTTTATAGAAGGGAAGCTAGGTTATGTAGTGTGATACTAAAATGTAGAAAGGGCTCTTACATAGGGTTAGAACTGAAGGTTCAGGTAAGGCACTGATGTCTGTTTAGGAAGAGGTAGACTGCGTATGACTGTGTAACAATGCATGTTATGCATGTTCAGTATCTACTCCAATAGTGCTGTACCCTAATCTCAGGGGAGATTATATATTTGAACACTTCAGATGAGCATTTCTGTGGTCAGGCCTCTCCAGGCAGAATTAGACTAGACTCTCTTACTTCTTACCAAGCTACTACCCTTGTGTAACACTAGGTTTCTAAACAGTAGGCCAGTCTTTATAGTGATCAGATTGTTTTGAGGTGCTTGAATAGTAATTCTCTTAAAATCTTGGGAGGCTCTCTATACATCATATTTTTCAAAGCTTGTCATTAAGAGGGAGGCAGGGGAGCAGCTCCATCATGGTATCAGCACCGCAGGTAACTGTGCTTCATCACGTGGACCTTGGAATGCAAAGATATGGTGATCAGCTGGATTATTAGGGATAACTGAAGTTCAGATACTGGTGCCTTAACTTTCCTCACTGAATGAACACACCAAGCCACTGATGGATTAAGAATTATTCTACATGAGTAAGGGCATAGAACACAACTTGAGAAAGGCCTGGTTTTGAGACTAGATTTACACAATCCAGAAATATTAGTAAAAAGAGTATTCTAGGAAAAGTTTGCAGTGCTTCAAGGATAAGAAGTGTAAATTTCCTAGGAGGAGAGAGTTCCAAATACACAAACTTCATCTGAAAAATCATACAGTGTAAAGAGCATTGTTCCTTTTGTCCAATGAAAGTGAGTCAGGAAATAGTGTTTGTAAAAATGACATTGTAAGGTTCTGCCTCCATGACTTGTATATCAAATTTGCTCAGTTTACACTTTAAAGGAAGAGACAATTTCTAACTCCCTATGCTGCTCATTCAACCTGTGATCTAAAATCAGCATATGTGCTTTCTTCTTTTTGAGCACCACTATGAGCAAATATTTTGTACTCAGAACTTTGCAAACAGTTTTTTGACTGATGCATAAAAGCAGATGAAAACACAACTGTAATGCTGTATGGCTGATTTAGTACTGCATTTGTAGCTGAGGTAACTTAGCTTTCTTGACCTAGTAAATGGCTATGATCAGCAGTTTTATATTACATGGCAAGATGCTGCTTAGTATTGGGCAAGACGGTACTTCTCTGGCTATAAAGAAATTATAAATGAGAGAAGCTGGAAGCTTAAAGTGTATAGTATTTTAAGTGTGCCATTAGGGATATACAAGAATCAAATAACATGTTATAGCATTGTCAGCTCCTAGGAGGTTGCTCCGTTATATGACCCATATGCAACTTCCCTGGCAGTGTAGAGCCTCTGTCGTCATGTCTGGGACACATTCCTCTTTCTGTAGCCTGTGTTAATTTGATGAATAAGGAGAGAGAGCATAGCTTAGGTTTCCCTAGTTCTGCTGATTCGTGACTGCTGATGCAAGTCAGAGCAGCGTCTATGGCACTCTGACATATGTTGAGAGACTGAATCCGGGCACAGTTAGGGCATGACTGGATGGGTGCCCAGGTGGCCAAGGGCCAGCATTGATTCGTCAACCCTTAACAAAGTCACTCTGGGCCACCTTGCAGCAATTACAGCACAGGACCTATACCTGTGGTACTGGAGTTGAGGTGGTTGTGTTGATGCTTCTGTAAAACCGAGTGCACACAGACCTCAGCTGGATACTGATGTAATTAATAAGTGTTATGGCTTCCCTCCACGTTGTTAGATCCTGAAATAGTTTACCTTTTTTAATTGCTGCATGGGAGAGTAGAGTTGAGGATTGAGAAAATCTAGAAAAAGCAGAGAAAGGCAACAGTTCCCAGTGGAGGTAGAGGCTTCTGCATAGTTGTGTCTGGGTGTATTAATTGGCTGTTTGTACGTACACAAATGTGAGTGATGCATGTCAGCCACATTTTCACGGAAAGAAAGGCCTTTGTTATGAGCCAGATGAATTTTGAGCCTAGCAATATGTTTGTATTAGAATGGTTTGGGTTGGAAGGGACCTTAAAGATAATCTAGTTCCAACCCCCTGCCATGGGCAGGGACACCTCTCTTGTGTCCAGGTTGCTCAAGGCCCCATCCAACCTGGCCTTGAACACTGTCAGGGATGGAGCATTCACAACCTCCTTGGGCAGCCTGTTCCAGTGCCTCACCACCTTCACAGTAAAAAACTTCTTCCTTATATCCAATCTAAATCTCCTGTTTAAGTTTGAACTCATTACCCCTTGTCCTATCACTACAGTCCCTAATGAAGAAGATGATGAGATTGTCTTTTTCATTTCACCTAGGTAGGAAGTTAGGAATTAACATTGAAGTGGCATATAATTTGCTCTAGTCCTAGAAATAGACACCTGCCAGTCCCCTGTGGGGGGTTTGTGTTTAAGAAAACAGCTCTTGTTATTTGCTGGAACTGATGCTTCTGTAAATAAATTTGTCTTGGTGCTGGCCTCAAAGTCACAAATACATTTTAAAACACTTTTATTCTTCATTCTCTCTTTACTGTCCTTGAAGCTTGGCTCCACTCCAGCAGGGTGCCCAGCACCTCCCTAAAGATGTGCTACAGGACAGCTGCAATAAAAGAATATTCAAAGTTATTTTGTATTTTCAGTCACTAGTATATGAAAATCAAGTGGACGCAAGCTGGTGGTAGCGCTTAAAATCTAATGCAAAAAATCTACTCTTCTCTAAGACAGTCATATGAACAAATGTTTGACATTACTTCCAGCATGGAAGAAGTGAAAACACCAGTGTGACATTTGAAAACCTGCTTGCAAGATGATCCAAAGACTTTATTGTCTTAAACCCAACCCCTTTTTACACTAATACTGTAATAGCCAGATAATTTATGTAAAAATTATCACTTGTCTTTTCTGTTGTGAGCAGCAGAAGAATGATTGCTTCCAAAGCATTGCTATTTTGTGAGATATTAATGAAGGGGTAATGCATTTACATTTTTACAGTGAAAGTTTTGTAATATTTCGGGGATTTATTTATTCTTTGTATTTGTGAAATAGCCTCTACTGAAATAAAGCTGAAGTAATTTGCTATGGAGGGATAAAGCAGTTTGTAAAAAAAAAAGTTTTTTAGAGGCTCCATACAAAATCCTGCTGCTGGAATAATCATTTGCTTTTTAAATAAATTGTAATAAAGTGGATCAGAGTTGTAAATTCCATGTGTTATATACTCAGTAAGCACTGTGTATGCATTTTAACTATGTGGGTTTTGTTGATCTGCAGTAGGTAGTGAGATGAATAAATACAGGTGACACGTCCATTTGTATTAATCTTCTCATTGCAGTTGTATTCTGACTCTGCCCTATCCTGCCTAAATTCTCCTCTACGTTGGCAGTGCTTTGGTCTGCTCCTGCCACTGCTTCTGTTGTGCAGTCCTGCTGGGAAAAGCACCAAGTTTGCCATTATTCTGTGCTGTGAGGGCAGTATAGAGTGCAATTTTCATTTACAAATGAGTATGATGTTACTCTACTGTCTTGGCATTGAAGGAACTAGACAGTGATTATTCTGAACTGCAGACAGTGTCCTGCTTACATTTTCTGCTGCTCAAATAACCTTTGCAGAAGAATTGGGGCATGAAACAAGGGAATAAAGATGGACTGGCAATGCACATAGGTCAGGCAGTTTATTGGTAGTTGGAGGTGATGTACTGTGGAAAAAAACCCACACATGATCAAAAATGTGATCCAGGTAACCAAGTGCTTAGTTAGCAAAGAAAGAAGCTGGAGCACAAGAATGCCTTCGGTATTGAAGTAACATACACTATTAGTGGAGTCTTACTGCATTCTATTTCTTTCAGATCTTTTTGAGGATCAAAATATTTTAAATAATAATTTGACTTGTGGCCTGCTCTGCACTTTGCATTGCTATGGTGATGCATTTATTTTATTGACTGTAGACCTGTATACTCTGATTGTGTGTGCATATACGGCTGTGTAAATTGCAAGCAAAAGCAGGTGATTTCCTGACTCCCTTTTTAGTATTCAGCTACAGTATCTGTAAAAATTGGACAAATGACATGATGTTTGCTGGCGTTATGAATGGTGTAGCTATGTGTGAACACTCAGCCCTGTAGCTCAGGGAGCTCTTGTGGCCTCTCTGAAACATGCCACTTGTTACGTGATCAGCTAGTGAATAGTAAGACACATGCTAAAATTACCCTTTGCACATTTAGCTGTACAGCATGGAACTCTGGATGGCACCTGAAGCAGCACATGCTTCTGAAAATGTAGCAGAGGAGTTAAAAAACTTCTGCTTAAGTTTGCTTCTTTTTGGTGTAGCATCCATGAAGTCCTGGGTAGCACACCTCCCTTTAAGAAAAGAAACTCCAAAGCCAGTGCAAGCCTACAAATTTTTTTATTTTGTTAATTGGATTGGAAAAGCAGATCTTGTGTGGCCAGTTTTTCCTGAAAGCTGTTACAGGCAGTGGCGCATGGATAAAGTTCCTGCATCCTGTATCATGCAACTGGACAAAGAGAAGGGGAAGAGGGCAACTAAGTATTTTGAAATAAGCTTAGTGGAGAGAATAGATCTCTTACCCAAATTAGGATATTATCTGAAAGATAATCTTTGGTGTAGACCAATAAGTCAGTGGTTTAAAAGCAATTTGAAAATAATAATACTTCATCCAGCTGCAACTGTATGAAATTCTATTGTATGTGCTGTGGGTAGAGATCAGACAAGGATCCCAGGATCGTGTTTTCTGTCTTAAGGCTTATGCAGTACATCCTTATGAACAACTATATGTAGGAAGGATAGCACTCGAAAGCCTCCTGATCTAATCAGAAAAGCTTTTCTAAAGAGAATAGCTAGTAATGTAGGCAGTGTGCAGGATAGGGCTGTAGTATATTGAACTTCTCTCTCAAATGGCTGGAGCGTGCATATGGCTCCAACAGATGATGATTGGTGGGAGTGCAGCAGACACAGATAAAAAATAGGATATTATTGCTAAATGTGTCTTAAAATGCACTGGTTGTAAGCTGCAAGCGTGTCTGAAAGAAGAAACTTTTAACAGCCTATACTACTTTTTACTGTCCTTTTTCACATTTAATACTTGTTCAGAAATGGACCCAGAGCATTATCCTGAATGCTCAAAAGAATTTTGTGGATTACAAAAAGGATCCTAGCCAAATGGATTAATTATAGAAAAACTGTACTGACTTAGAGATTATTCTTGAGCAGTTGCCTGGGTTTCTGTGCAGAGACTTACTGGCCATTTATACTATTGTGTGTGAGTTTTTTAAATGAAAGTTTTCTTAATTGGAAGATCAGATTTCAAGTCAAAGTCATTTTGCTGAAAAGTGACTTTCAGATAGAGAAATAGCATAGTTTAGAGAAAATTAGATTGATTCAAAAAATGAGTGAAGCTTAGCTGAGGTTGCTCTTGCAATTAACTATAGTAACACAATGCAAGATTGTCATTTTCAGGAAAACAATTATCCTGTTGCTAAGACAATCTATTCTGAATCAAAAACTGTTTGCAGTTTTGCTCCTTTCATCCTAAATTTTGCTGTCCAGCCCATGTTTAAAGAAGACCTTCAAATGTGTCTGTATTTAAGCAAGTGTATCTAGTAATCTGAGGTGACTCCAGGAGGAATGATAAAAGCAATTGTAGCAATCCCTATATGAAATAAACCAGAAAGAAAAAAAAGAAATGACTTTCTACAGGGAGATCAATAATGAGTAGGACTCATGTTTTCTAAAGACTTCAGGAACCAGTTCGTAACTTAACTTGTTAAATACTGCTGACACTAAAAAGACTTACTTCTTTTTTTCCCAGAAGGCTGAAGAGTAGCAGACCTCTGACAATTAAGATCTTTTTAAAAAAAAAGTAAGTTTTGACATCCAAACCAAAGACATGCAGGGAATCTTCAATTAGTCTTGACAATCTTGTGATGAAATGCTTCAGTTCTGGGTCTTGATGTTAGAGACATTTCAGCCTATGTCTTCAGTCAACCAAAGAGGATAGATTTCTCCTTCTTTGGGTCTAGTATTTTAAACTTGGAGTGAGTACATGTGATTTATTTTTTTGTACTCTGCTGATGTGCTGCACAATATTGTTCTTGGAGATTTGTGAGGAAGAAGAGACATCTGTCTGATGACCATGAAGATACGGTGTCCTGAAAATGGGAATTGTGGTCAGTTCTTCATCTTCAGCAGACATTTGCTATATGGCAACCAAAATGAAATGTTTGGTAGTGTGTTTTGATTCAAGACAAAGTTTTCAGTCTGCTGGATTAATCTGGGATGGCAAATTGATGAAACTGCTAACCTAAAAGAAACTAACAGCATCCATCTGGATCTTCTTGGTCAGTCATAGATGTGGTACAGGTAAGAATTTCTGTGATCTCATTGGTGCTGTACATCAGATCTGGAGATAACTAAGCAGAGAAAAGAAATATGCATATGGGTATATATGCTTTTCAGTGTATTTGAGCCCCTTTTTCCTTAAAAGGTTCACCAGTAAGTGGAGCACAACATTACCTAAAACTGAGGTACTTACTTTCTCTTTTAAATTGTGCATTTCTCCTATTCTTCCCTGTGCTTAATGAAACTCTTCTGCCTGTGCCTCCCGGGCTGCCATAGCAGAAGCTAGCATCAATGAGAGGAGGAAGGCTGTGGTGTTATGGCTGGGATTTTCTTGCGTCTTCACTCCACAAGCCCCTGTAAGGTTATGAAGCAATTTAGCCAGATTTTAAGTTATCTTTTTTGCCTTTTTGCGTAACTATGACGTGAAGTAATTTTTTGAGAGAAGTGATGTGATGAACCATTGAAGAAAACTCAGGTTTGCTGATGATCATTAGAAGTGTTTACTAGCCTTAAAACTGCACAAGTTTATGGTGAATTGTGGTGCATTCTGATGAGTGTATTTTATTAACAAGATGCTTCATATTTTAATGGGCTGTTTCTCTCAGTCTCATTTGAGGTGCTGTTATGCTAGTTACTCAATTTTATGAAATTAAACAATAAACATTAGAAGTAAAACATGAGGAATATTGCCAGAGTGCAAAATAGATCTGTCCCTTGGCAGATTTAATTTGCTTCCATTTTCAGAATGTTTTTCTTTTAGTTTAGTAGCACGTATTTTAGTATTTTGAGCAAGGGAAGACAGATTTTAACCTGAGCCTCTAGGTCTGAAGGCACAGAAAGGAGTGATTTATTTTCTCCAGAGGATGACAAGCTTTGTTTTCAATTAACCCAAAAATTTGTAATATGGGGCCTGTTGATGCTTCTGCACTTGAAATCTTAGTGTCTGAACCACAGTGAAGTTGAACTTGGAAGTCAGACACCAAGAAACTTGGAATAGTCAAATTAGAGCAAATAAATATTTAGTGTGTGATGTTTATCTTTTATGGTTTCTACATTTATCTGCTTTTATAGACAGCACTGACACATCTTTGTGATTATGAAAAACGCATTTATTTAGCTTTAGTCTCACCCTTCCACATGCTTGAATCTGAGCAATTCAGTGTTTTGTTTGGCCAGGGCAGGGAAAGTAAATACACAGCCTAGGGAGCAGATAATGCCCATTAATTCCTTTTATTTTCGCCTAGCCTGCTGGCATGTAATTATTTTTCACGTGTTACTGTCCGAAAACCCTAAGCTAAGTGATTAATGTGAGTCTATCAAAGGTGTAGAAAGTCATAGTTATTTCTCAGGAAAGAACATGACCTCCTTCTCCAAGGTGGCATATAAATCATGTGAGCAAGGAAGAAAGACAGGCTCCAAATTACGTAAGCGCAGAATTTCTAGGCAAGAAATTCTCTTTCTCTGCACAACCATTACTGCTGAAGCTATTAGCCCCAGGCATGAAAGGCTTAGTTTCATGGCACAGATGGCATTTCATCTGCCCAGACAGCTGGGCTAATTTCACCCTTGGACCTGTTCTACAGAAGGCTTTCAAAAGGGTTAAAAGCAGTAGGGTTTGGGCTGTGCTGTTTAGTACGTGCACTCCTCCCAGTTGCTAGTTTGCTGAAGACATGGTAGAAGTGTACTTATCACTCCGGTGCTTTCAAAGCATAGAGCAGAGTAGAAGTGCTTGGATTCACATCTGTATATACATTTTATTTGAAAATGGTATTTTAAAAATTATTTAAAGAGCCTTAAAGGAATTATTATAGGAGGGATAGTAACCTTCCTTGTGGTCAGTAGCCTTTCTGTTCCCCAGTTGAGCTGTTTAGGGAAGGGAGCAGTGCAATGAGCTGAGTATGTAATCAGCTGTCTTGTTACTTGGGGCTCTGGAGACAGGAGCACCTGAAACAACAGATAACTTCAGATCAGTCTGTGGGTGATGGAGACTAATACCAGCACTTACCAGGGACTGCTGTGCACAGCAGGGCCAGATCAGGTCTGCAAGGGCTTGTCACCCAGTACTGACTGTGAGGACCATGCTAGC
>JAOEHX010053542.1:0-10889 GCA_025448015.1 Bolborhynchus lineola | reverse complement strand
TTCTAACCATCAAGCTATTTTGCTTTACTTAATATCAAAATTTTATTATTTTTAACAGAACAGTTAATTTGCATATTCAAAAGCCCGTTACTCTGTACCATTTCAAAAGCAAGACTAAGCAATGGAGGAGAAGGGCTTTCTTGGTCACTAACTGTACAGGAACCTAAGTCACATTTCTTACATATGACATTCGTGAAGGAAAACTATGGATGGAGAAAGAACTGAGTGTCAAAAGTTTGCAAAACACCAAATGAGATAACCAAATAGAGGAACTAAAAAGAACAGACCAGCACTTCCTGAAGGCATCCACAACCTAAAGAATACAACCATCTCTTTTCTGTCTTATTCCAAATTATGATGTCATTTCACTGTTAAATCACTAGATAATTCTAGGGAAGGAAAAAAAAAATGCATCTTGCGTAAGGAGAGTGAAGTCTGATCCCCACACCACCAAAACAAATCCATGCTGACAGAATAAAAATTTAAAGAGGACTGCTTTCTAACTGCTCTCATTCCCCTGGTTAGCCTTCCCTGAACCTGAGCAGGGTAAATAAGCTTGTTGAAAAAAAAAAAAATCAATATTACTTTGTCACTTTTGATGTATTCTAGATCCTCTTTAAAATTGTTCTTATTCATGGTAATAGAATAGAAGCTGTATAAATTTTCTTTGTTCAGTGCAGTGCTTATTGCTTCATATATGCAACCAGTTAAACCCCACACTGAATGGAAGGAAGATTCGAGTGTTTTAATGAGACTGCAAAATCCGTAGAAAGCACGTCTGCAGTACTCCCTGGAGTGGAATACAGAATACTGAATGCAGCCATTCAACAGCAACCATAATGAAAGGCCTATAACTCTAACAGCATCATATTCTGATTATGCAACACCACACAATACAACAGTAGTTAAGGGTGCAGCTGATATAACTACATGCTGGGACACTGAAAATGTATCAGCATCAGCAGGATTTAATATCTCTTATTTTGGAAATGTCATAATTCTATCACAGCATGCTATGCATCAAAGCCACCCTAAGGAACAGTTTTTCCCCACCCCTTGCATTTCTCTGAAATCTATTCAATAAAGAAAGATTAAATCGTTTGAAAGCATTACGAAGCACAGATAAAAGAACACATACTATCTTCTAATGCTCTGGTGTCACAGAAAAATTGAGACACACAACAAAATAATCTAAACAATTGAATTGTCTACAAATATAAGCCAAACTGTGTATTTTAGCTCAGACAAGACTATGAAAAATTATGTATATCTAAACCTATAGCTTCCTGTAATGTTAAAGGGCAGAAGATTAATATTGGAGTATGTACTGGAATTGCACTACAAGGTGCTCAGGAGAAGCTCTTAATGGCTCTCCTGAAAGAGCCACATGTTGAACATGAAAGTCAATCAGCTGGAAATGCCATAAAGCTCAAATATAACGAAGAGAGGTGTTGTCTCAAATATGGGTTAGCCAGCTAGTCAGCCAGTTTAATTAATAGTTAATGGCTCACATACATGTCTCTGCTTCCTTCTGCATTCACAAAACATTTGAAGATGTGACTTGATACCTATTTCAAGCTACATTTCTAGGCTCCACAAAACACAAGAAAACCCTGTATTTGCCCCTGGAGTTTTGTGGGTTTGTTAGTTTGCCCCTTTTTTTTTTTTTTTTTTTTTTTGGGGGGGGCGTAGGGTGGTGTTTGGTTGGTTAGTTTTTGGAGGTTTTTTTGTTTCAGGTGATGAAAGCTTAGACTATCTAATTGTATTATGCCTCTTATCCTCCCTAATTACCCCTATGTTCATTCTTCTACAGGTATTACTCAGCAGGGATGGAATATGGTAAAGATTTAACAAAACACTCATACATTTCTATTTATGGACAATTCTACAGCTTGGTTCCTATCGCATACTAACTCAGCTGTCTGTATCAAAGCCCAGCTGACTGTATAATTGGATCAGAGACTCCAATGATAACATAAATTAAGTAACAAAACTAAATCCCAGTATAAGAGCTTAAAAAATTTATTAGGCACAAGCAAGAAAATTCTTGTACTGCTAATTATCCATGACTGCCTAGAATGTTGCTTCTGAAAGACAAAGAAAAGAAAAAGGAAGAGGGGGAAGAGGGTGGAAATCAAATTCACAGTGATCGGACGGAGAGCAATGATATTTGACAGTATCTACCTCAACAATTGTATGGAAATAAAGCAATTATTTTACATCCTTTTTAGTAGTGATTTCCCCTCCCCACCTCCAAGAAAATTTTGTGTATTTGCACTAACTTTCCCTTCTTTCCTTCCCAAAGACCAGAAAGAGAGCAATGATAATAACTATTATTCAACTTCCTAAAATTTTTATACAGGTTTAGGGTCACAGACATTTTCTATATGGTCACCTAAATTCATTTTTATAAAGTATGCATGATAGGTTACATCTTTTAGATTCAGTTTATCCTACAAACTCTTATCTACATCTCATGTCTTTCAGTGGGGAGGGGAAAATAATAAAAAGAGAAATAATCTAGATGTAGATGAATCAGACTCACTCATGTGAGCAGAGCTTAATACCCTACAGGACTAAGCTGTCCTTAATTAATGGTATTTAACACACTTGAGAGAGGGCAAGTTCTCTTTCAGTAGCATTCCAGATTGATACCATTTGGTTATGTGACTAGCAGCAGAATCTGAAATGTTTTGTTTGCAACTGTGTAACGTGAAACAGAATTAACAACCAAAGCAAATAGTTAACAAGAGTTTCACATGATACCATCACAAAGTTATTTTAGTTTCTTTAATTACCATCTATGTTTTAAAGAGGCTTGGACTTAAGAACAGTAGTCTTTTGACCCGAGGTGATTCTGACAGTTTCAAAAGGAATAGCGCATGGATAAAAAAAAAGTCCAAGATGTGCCAGTGTTAACGTAAGTTACATACACATTTAAGAATTCATTGATATGTGAACATGAGAGAATAAAAAAATACAAACACAGTAACCTGGATGTGTTTTTATCAGTTGAAATTAAATTAATAAAACAGAACATGGCATGTCTGTATTATATCCAACATATGGATTTGAGTAGGGCCTGGTTTTCTTTTTTTCTAAATGAGTGTGTGTGGGGGGGAAATATTGGTTTTGTTACATTCTTGCCGGTACCAAAGGCACAACAGAAGAAACAACTGTAAAATGATTTAAAGGAACCCCTAAAGCATTTCTCACTCAGCATGCCTAAGGTTTAGAACATCAATTTTTCTTTGTGAACCGCCTTTTTGGAATCACACCATGAACTCTAAAACTATGCATACAACAGATGCCTTAATTTTCAGAGGAGACTGAAATTTCTTCTCGAATATCCACTAGGCTGACATGAAAACATTTCCCGGAATCAAGCCAAAAAAAGCCAAGAAAGTGAGTGAATACATCAGGCATGAAAGAAACTATGCTTATGAGTACATGCTTGATATCCAAAGTCTCATCCCATTGATGTTATCAAACTACTAGCCTTATACAGATTTTCTGTAAAAAAGGCTTTACTAATCAAGCTACTTAAGCATATGTTTACTTTTAAAATCAATAAGATTTAATCAAACACTTAAAATATTCAGTTAAATTATCATTTCTTCATGAAAAGAATTCCATGCAGGCTCTTGAATCAGAGAAGTCAGAGTCCTTGCATTGAACCTTAGGGTTTTGATTAGTATTCTTTTAAATGAAGAGTTGTGGTTTTGTTTTCTTAAACACAGTCTTTTACAAAAAAAATAGTCAAACAAAATTAACAGTAGTAGCCTTTAGGACTGATATTAAATGTGGTGTTCAGTCTCCATGAAAGGAATAATGCTAAACAGATCTAATGTCTATGGAACTACATTCAATTCTGCTAATATATATATATTAAAAAAAAGCAACACTGAAATAATGTACCCATGAAAATTACAGTAATTATCTGAAGCCCACACTTTTTCAACATTTTTATAATAATAGAAACAAATGAAAGAACCCATTGCTAGTAGGAAAACATCTCAATAGAGTTTAATGCCATAAACACAACTAAAGACCATCTCATGAATTAAACATTTTCTGATTCCTCTTTGCTCAACCAGAACGTTAAACAAATTCTCAAGGAAATCCTTTGTAAGCTCTCCTTCAAACCTGCTAAACAAAACCAGCTACATTCAGGCTGCTAAGCAATACCATTTTGATTACTCTGAAACAGTTTTCCATTAGGAAACTCACACCAAAACCTCAATCACACAGAAACCAAGGGACCTCAAGTTTGCTCAGCTAAAAGACAAACAAGGCTTTAGAAACAATTAGATAGAACTTATATCCACCATCCCAACTCACCACAGCAGTATTCAGAAATGTTCAGGAACTCCCTGCAACTGTCTGCCAGCTTAAAACACACCCTCCCAAACCACCAGCTTGCCAGTTCCCCATCCACTGTTACTTCATATAGTACCCCCAAGTGTTCCTCTCTCTGCAAATTAAAAGAACAGACAAGAAATAATTACATTCCCCTGACCTAGCGTATCAGGTGAAATCTTTTAATTCACTAGTCTCTATAGTGAAAGCTTTCTGCTATGCTTATTCCACCTGATTTTCAGTAAAAGAAAGGTACTCAAGAAAGAGTTATGCTTTAAATTGGCCCTGGGAGCATAACTTTACCCTGGTCCTCTGTGGTGTTGTCTGTAAGAATTCAGTTAAGATGAAAGAACAGTGACAAAGCATTTGGAAAGTCAAAAATAAGGTTTTTTTTGGGGGGAGGGAGTGAAGGGACAGGAGGGTGTGAAGGGACATGAGGGACAAAAACTGAGTTAAAAGTGAAAAAATATAATTGCCTTGATTAGACTGCAGATTATACTAAGGAAAAACTGACTTTAGATGAAGTCCAAATCACAATTTCTTCTGGCTAAATAAAGGAAAGTAGTATTTGTGGTAAGATGGAATAGAATAAGATCAGATGGTGTAACAATATAAATTAGGTAGGTCAACATCTGTTAGAAATAGTTCCTTTCAACCACACCTAAAGAAAAAAAAAATCAGAGAAAGATTAAATAAACAATGCCTGGTGTCACTGTGTGTATGAATTTATAATACCTAATAAAATATTCTGTGTTTTCTGTGTGTTACAGCTACACTACATGTAGAATAGAGTATAATGGGATAACACACCGAAGAAAGGATATCACTCAAGATTGCTTTGCATCTTGTTTATTCTTCACCACACACATTGTGCTTGAGTTGTGGATATAATACCTACCACTGTTAAAACAGACTTTAATTCTTTTAATTAGGATAGTAAACTTATAAAACAGACTTTGATTCTTCTAATTAGGATAGTAACCTTATAACAGCCTTAGTACACATGTATGTACAAAGAGAGCATTATAATAGTCATATATTACACTGAAGATCTATCAAGTCTATTTTACATAAATGTACTCCATTATAGTATCTCTGTCATTAATTGTGGTCATTTAAGAGGCTAAACCAAGAGAGTAAATCAAGACACAAAGAGTTTTCTCATGTGCTGGGACAGAGTTAATTTTCTCCATAGTAGCTAGCACGGCCTATGTCTCGGATTTGTGCAGGAAACAGTGTTGATAACATAGGGATGTTTCAGTTACTGTGAGTAGCGCTTACACAGAGTCAAAGCCTTTTCTGCTTTCACACCACCACACCAGCAAGTAGGCTGGAGTTAAACAAGAAATTTTGAGGGTACACAGCTGGGACAGCTGACCCCAACTGACCAAAAGGATATCTCACGCCATAAGGCAACACGCTCAGAATACAAAGCTAGGGGAAGAAGGAAGTGGGGAATGTTCAGTGATGGTGTTTCTTTTTCCAAGTAATCATTACCCATGATGGAGCCCTGCTTTCCTGGAAATGGCTGAACACCTGCCTGATGGGCAATGCTAAATGAATTCCTTGTTTTGCTTTCCTTGTGTGTGCAGCTTTTGCTTTCCCTATTAAACTGTTCATCTCAATGCACCAGTTTTCTTACTTGCACTCGGGATTCTCTCTGTTCCACTGGGGGAAAGCAAGTAACTAAAAGTAAATACCCTGTGACAATGGTCCATCTCCATGAGGGCCTTAGGATGGATGCAGGAGTGATTTTCACATCCTATACTCCTGCAAAAATTCACCTCATTATCTTCTCTCTTCTCCATGCTGATGAAAAGCTACACCAAATAATTTTGGTTCCCAAGAAATACATTTGGTCTAAGAGTGGTTGGGCAATACAAAACCTGTAATAGCACCTTGCCACACTGTCTCAAAGTTTATAGTCTACAGGTAATTCTCACTGAATGAGATAAGCAGCATTTTACTCTGATCATTAGCAAATATGTGGAAAGGCTGCTTCAGACTATTGTCAACTTTGTGTAAATTAAGTCCTGAAGCCATCACAGAGGCCCTTAGAGCACTTATGCAGCTTATGTGTGATAAATGTCACCACTATACACAAGCAGAAGTTTTTATTTGACTTTTGTGTAGCTAATATGCTCAGCAGTAATTTACCAAGGAAAATATTTATTTGTACTTGAATAAAACCCACAGGATTTAGACTTACTGTACCTTAAAAATTGATGTCATCATCTTCTCTGGTTTGTAATATAAATGGAAGAATATTGTAATTAATAAAAAATGAAATATAATAATTATAAGCAAGGTATAATTTGCAAAAGGATGACCATATCAAAGTAATCCAGAAAATATATAGCTCTAAGCTTAGTCATATTTTTCCTGCTGTTGTGGTGGCTGATCTGCCTATTAGGCTGCTTAGCACTAACTGAAATTTTAAAACATCTCTCCACTTCAGGTGCCTGTGTCTCTTCTGACGACCATAAGTACTTGTTTTCTGTTGGGTAGAGAAACTAAATAAATGAATGACAGTTCCCAGTGGCTGAAACAGTTCAAGTAGCAAGTTAGTTCTCATATCAAAACCTTGAAGAGGACTCGGAGTCACTGGTGTATTTCTAAAGGTTTGAAAGGACAGAGAATGCTGAAATGGTTCAGATGGTGGTTTTCACCTGAGGACAGAGGCAAGTACTTACTAAGGACTGGTAAACATGAGACTGGATTGCAGCTTCTCTATTTAAAAGTTGAATAAGCCTGTGCTTGTGTGAAGTCTTATTTTTATAATAACAAACATCTTGAAACATTTTGTTTCAAAAGTTTTAAATTTGAATTCTTCTAAATACTTTGAGTGTTAGGCAGTATTTTCTCAGGGTCTTTTTGAAACACTGCCCTTGTGGTAGTACTGTAGGACTGTTCTAAAACACAAAGTTACAGCTCCTGATCACAGAACTGAAGGTAGTGAGTTGAAATTGTTACTTTGTGACCTATGTTCATGCCTGTACCTGTTTCATAAGCAGATTTCATTACAGCTGTCTGAAGGTTTTCTTTAAGATATTTTGTACAACAAAAAGGCCACTTCTGAGTGAATGAAAATTTCAAGGAAAAAATATACCGCAAATCTGAAAATCATCCTAACTATTATTAAGTTAAATGGTAGTAATAAAAAATCTGCCATCCTTTAATTTTCAGTACATGAATAAATAAATTACTATTTCAGAAGATGTGGATGAAGGTATCTGTGCTTTATTCTCATTTTCGGTAAGCTGTACCTTATTCCATATCTTTACCAGTGACCTCTAAGCAGGAATAAATGTTAGGCAGTGAAAGTATGGAAAATATTTTTGTAGTTTTGCCTTTAGCAATGCTCATCTAAAACTTATGGAATGTAATCCTCCTTTAGTAGAATGAGAATGAATATTGAATTGGATTTATAGAAAGACTTACTTCAGAAATCTAAAAAAAACAAATTCTTATGGGGCCTGCAGATCAAATGCTGAAAAATGTGGCTGCATATTGCTCAGACTAGCAGCTAATCAGCATCATTTGTGAGAAGGAGAGGAAAGCACGATGAAATTCCAGATATTTGATGGAAAGAGCAGATTAGTGTTCTGCCTACCTGGAATTATCTTTTAGATTATGCTACCAAGTGGAGGAAACCAGAATCTCTGCTTTCACCTCGAGGGCAGCATAGGACATAAGCATGGCAGTTTTCCCACTCAGTTTCACCAGCATGTCTCATGCCAGGGCAAGTGTGCAATAAGCTGTCAAATTTAGTTTGTAGTCTCCTAGATAGTTGACTGAGGTGGCAATTCTAATGCATATACCATAAGATGAGGTCAGTAGCTTTTCATTAAAAGTACTATGTGCATGGATTCAACAGAGTAGCTACTCATGTACACAGTACCTAAGTTCAGACAATAGAATTCAGGTAGAAAGAATGTACTCACAAAAAAAATAAAATACAATTTTCTTGAAGTTAGGGGGTAAAATATTTACAGTCCATAAGTTCACACACATTTCAAGCTTCAAACTTGACAAAAACTATGATTTTGATAAAATTGTATATACTATACATTATACCTTTCTGAAGTATAGTTATCCATCTCTACATTTGTGATAATATGCATTCGTATGATTGTGCAGGTTTATAATTTTATATTAAAGTATGGTGAAACTTACAAGGAATTAAATAAAGTTCTCTGTACAAGTATTTGAAATGCATGATATGTTATTCAGAATTTGGTTGTTGTCTACTGTTGCAGGAGAAGTAAAGCTTATTCTAATTTTCTGCTCTTTCTAAGCTAATGAAAATGAAGCTGTAAATGTACATTTACCTTGATCTAATGAATGTCAAACTCATATCTACATAGAAAATCAACAGTGCTGAATTTGTGCTGGATGACAGGTGTAGAAATATGTCAAATTGCTACCTAGGTACTGGATTTTAAGAAATACTTCCTAGGATTGTCCATCTCTCTTTTCAGCTGACAAAATGTTCTGTTTATTCTAGCATTTCAGCTATTCACAGAAACTCTGTTTATGTGTATTTATTCTTATTCCTGGGTGGGATAGTATGATAGATGGAAATACGAATGTGGTTTTGATGATTTAAGCCAAAATCTCCAGCCTGGAGTCTCTTACAAACATTTTAAAGCTAAAGGACTTCTCCTAACATTATAGGGCTGTTACATGATGTAAAAATTAATCTGAGCATAATGTGTCCAAAGAATAATTCTGATTTGACCACATAAGCAAATAAAGCAGTGTTTCTTGAAGTTCTGATAGTCAATTTGAAGTTATGTTTCTTGAAGTTGTGACAGTCAATTTGAAGGCATGACAGTACATAAAGGAACTAAGAATGCTCAGCCTCTTTTCTACTTCAGAAAGCTCAGCTTCAGTGGAATTGAGAAACCTATTCCTTTTTGAACTAAATGAATTCAATTCTGTAATGCAAACTCTGCAGAGCTCAGTGACCTGGACCCAAGCTCCTCTTTACACTGTATTTATAACTCTTCCGTAAAAGCTTAAAGCCAGACATCACTGCTTTTGTTTATTCAGTATTTGACAATATGGCTCTAAATGTTTACAAAATTAAAAAAAAAAAAAAACCAACAAAAAAAACCACCACCCAAACCCACAAAAAAAAAAAAAAAAACAAAAAAAAAAAAAAAAAAAAACAAAAAAAAAAAAACAAAAAAAAAAAAACCCAAAAAACTAACATCAAAAAACCTGAACAACAGGAAAAACCTTCAAGTGTATACATTCTTAAGGGATATAAATAAAATCAGAAATCTACAGAATTAAAAGGTATCAACTTCCTTACTGTTATAATGGAACCACAAAGATAAATCAAGGTTTGAGTGAAAATGGAGAACAGTTCTCAGAATAGTGATAGGATATAGGTAATAACAAAAAAAAGTTTAAATGTCAATATGATAGACAGAAAGAGAAGCAGCAGCTCTTGAGCTCACTAACCTTGAATGCATCAGATTCACCTTGAAAACCAGCTTGTCTACAGGAAAAAGTATGACTGAGTAAAACAGGATTTGAATTTAAAGTAGATTATGTATTATTGAACAAGTATCCTTACAGATAGCTTTGCTACAGAACCACCAGTGATTTTTTATTTATTTCTTTATTTTTTAATTTTTTTCTTATTCTACAGAAGAATGAGATAAATCAGAATGGTCATTCTTGCTCTAGGATGAGAATATGTGAACTCATCTACAACAGCTTTTTCCATGCTGATCGACCTTGACTCCCTCATAGGAAACATATTTTGGGCCACAACTTTTGCCAATCTCTTCATGTTCAGGGAAGCAGATGGCTCCCTCTGCTGAGGCAGCAAAACTGACTAGTTACCAAGCTGTTTCTTAGAGGAAGAGGTCTCATCTGAGGCAAAGATGTGATGCCTGGTTGAGGTTATTTAACTTGATTCTATAATATTTACTTTTACAAGCTTTTCATAGCCCTTGATCACAGCAACTTAATCAATTTTTTTCTGACTGTGTAAAGGAACTGAATTGATGATTACAATGGCATGACATGGTACAGCAATTGCAACTGAAATTGCAGTAGTATATATCTTGTAGCTAAGTATTTTGATCTACACATTCAAAAAATAACTTTTTGCCCCTCTTCCCTTGAAGTCTAGCATATTTGTTTGTTCCATTCCTACTTTCTTCCCCAAAATCTCAGAAGCAAACAAGTACAGAGTGGAGAAAATGAATATGTTACCCCAGGTCATTCAGGTCATTGCTGGAACACCTCCACAATTACCAGATATTGACTTTTCCAAAGATTTCTAGTAACTCATTTCAAGCAATAGCATTTATCAGAGCTATACTGAATATTTCAAAGCCACCTTGTGGTGCAAAATATTTCATATTACTTCCTCAGAATGCCGTCATAAGGACTTGAAATATTTTTGAGCATAGACTTTCAGACTTGCAAAGCATTAAATTGATTAATATCAGCACAGAAGTGCAAGAAGGAAAAAAAAAAGAAAAACAAACTAAAAAAGCCCCCAAACC
>JAOEHX010053540.1:7369-17514 GCA_025448015.1 Bolborhynchus lineola | reverse complement strand
AGCCTTCCAGTATCTGAAGGGGGCCTATAGGGATGCTGGGGAGGGACTCTTCATTAGGGACTGTAGTGAGAGAACAAGGGGCAACAGGTTCAAACTTAAACAGGGGAAGTTTAGATTGGATAAGAGGAAGAAATTCTTTACTGTGTGGGTGGTGAGGCACTGGAATGGGGTGCCCAGGGAAGTTGTGAATGCTCCATCGCTGGCAGTGTTCAAGGTGGGTTGGACAGAGCCTTGGGTGGCATGGCTTAGTGGGAGGTGTCCCTGTCAATGGTATGGGGGTTGGAACTGGATGAACTTAAGGTCTTCTCCAATCCTAACTATTCTGTGATTCCATAATGGGAAAGAGAATGAGAAAACACAGACCGGCACAGAAAATCAGAGCCAGCAAAATGAATTGAGCAAGCAAAGAGGTAGCAGTGCAGGGTTTCCATCACAGTACTATGACTTATTTTGAAACCTTGGTATCACAAGCCATTGCTACAAACAAATGCTTACAACAAATGTAGAATCAGGAACTTCTGTCACACTTTTCCATTGCTTATAAAACATGACAAAAACCCACATATATGGTGTCAGCTGCCAGAATCAATTCCAGTATGATGTTATTTGGCGTCATTGGCATTGAAACAGCTTAATTCTAACAAAGGAAAAGGATTAAGTAAAGACAAATCATCTTTGATCCTGTTATTACCTCTATGCATAACACGACGAGAATGCATATGTTCCAAGGCACTGCAAAGCTGAACAAAGTACTTCCAAACTGTTCTTTCAGGAATCAACCTCTTCTGTTTCTTAAAATGCTTAAAGAAAAAAGGATGGACACTAAATATTAAAATATAAAACTTACACAAAACATCTGAAAAAAAAGATAGAAAATCCTTTATTTAAAAACAATAAAGGCTTCCAAACTAATGAGAAACGTTTAACAAAAATTCTTGACATAAAGCTTTGTCCTCTAAATACTAACACATGTTTCATCAATGTATGTGCTTATCAACACAGAGACACACATGACATTAATGAAACAAAGCTGCTATCCCAAAAGAAATATTTATATGCCGTTTAGCAATCCTCAGTGCAGGAGTAGCACAGTCAGAACAGTCTAGCATAGGGTAAGCAGTCACAGAACAAATAAAGGTGAGATACAAAGGTATGTGCCACAGAGCTTCCTTACACCAATATGGATTTCCATACACTTATTTTCTAAATAGAAATAAGGAAACAGTAGTGACCCACAAGCACACAGAAAGATCACCTAAGAAGAGTTGATCAGGTTACTCTTGGAAATCTGCAATACGTAAAATGGGACTAAAGGAACTGCGATTTTGGACAATTTCACAGTTAGCTAATTCCTGCTCAAATATCTTCCATCCTGGATGAATGACCATTACCAATTACTGGTCACAGTTCACTGGCCAGTTAAAACCTACATTAAACATAATTATGCTCTGCTACACACATCTCCTTCAAATACTACATTCAGGGACTAGAATGACACAGTCCTCCAAAAATACCTACTGAAAACCTGGAATTCAGCCAATGCTAAAACATTCAAGTTTGATCACTACCAGTTCTGCAGCTAAAGGTAAGATTACTGAAAAACTGCTGCTCATTTAATCTCTCTTTTTAAAGAATTCCCATTTTGATAAATTTTTAAGTTAAAGATACAAAGGAAATACAACATTAATACTAGCAAAATTTTAGATGGAAAGCAAAGTACTTAGATCTATTTTAATAGCATACGTACATGCACATACATTTCACACGAACACCCAAAGAAGTTCATATAACATTTATTATGCTGGAAAAATAAAAATATTTTCGCATACTATATTAAAATATGCCACTGAGAAGCTGACAAATGCATCTACACATTAGAGACACACACAGGAGTACAAGAAAGATGTTTTTAAACTAAACATAGTCAAACGTACCAGTCATACAAAGGATCATGAGGTTTCACCAAAATGTGTTTAGTTACAGGGATTATTTCAAAATGCATTTTCATTTAAATGAGGCAAAGCATATAAATTACTTCTTTAAATATAATTCTCTTGCAGTCTTGGACTGAATCCAAACAAACCCTGTGTATCTGTTCTCCCCATAGCTGGATTTGCATATCAGAGGATTGTTTGATGTCAACAGGAAGATGGAGACCAGGTTTCTTTTCATTTAAAAATAAATACACAATACATGTGAGTATGTGCACATGAAAGCCCAGTCCCTTGATTTAAAATGCATTCTGAAATCATCATAATTATAACTAGGTACTTTATTTAAACATTCCGATTTATTTTCTTTTTTGAATCTAAGCACAGTGATGCTCCACCATTCACAAAATGCCTGAAATGGGAAGATTTTCCATTACAAATTTCTATTCCAATGTACCTAAAGTACATCAGCATCCTTTCAAAGTATCTATGTACAAGTATTCTTTTCACATTTTATTCATTTACCATCTATAACTCTGTAGCCGACTGCACACTAGAAGAATCTGCTTCAGTTCTTACAATGCAAGCATGCAGCATAAGAGTTTTAAAAATGCAGTCTCATTCTACTGAAGGCATTAATAATTTTGCATAACAACTCATCCTGACTGAAAGCATCAATATTAATCCTGTAGAATTTATCCATCTAAACAGGATGCAAAAAAAGAACTGCTAGATTTGCTAATAATGTTTAAAGTAAGCAAGAAATAGGTACCATTTTCTCTTGTATAGGCTTGAAAAAAATTATCTCTAAAATAAACTCACTGAAAATTGTTTTGTGTACTAATTACACTATCTTCTCCCATCAAAATACATATTCTCTATGTTTCCTTGAGCTGCTGTCCACCAACAGCCAAAGCAGTGATGAAAAAACTGATTTTGTAAAACTAGCTATTGAAACAAGTTATATGTTTCTAAGAAACAGTCCAGCAGGTAGAGTTAATTCTGAGATAAGTCAGTAAGGAAAAGGAATTCCATTCCTGATTAGAATTTTAACTTCTAACAAGAAATATAGATCAATGAAAAGTATGGTCAAACCTATTTTATGCCAAACAGCATAAATTCATTCATATAGCACATATTAACTGCATTGACAGCAAGATCCTTTTCACTCTCCTTCATTTTTAAATAGTCCACAATGCAAAATGCAGTTCTAATGGTTGTGGGGTTTGCCCCCTCCATATGGGGAAGCCAAAGTGCAGATGACACGACGCCAAAACAACAATTTCTAACCTCTATTGTAGCACAGCGTAGTAGCACCACAAACTGTTAATGCTGAAATTAATTCTCTGCCTAATGCTGTAATGTCTTTAGCATCCCAAAGTCTACATAATCAAGCAAACTTATTAATCTTCCACTGTATAAGAGTTGCTGGTACCTGCTCATATTTGACCTCAGAGGAATACAGCCTGACATACAGCTTTCTGCAGCACTCTCATCTTCAACATTTCACTATTAAGCTGCTTCTACCTGTCTTGATGTTCCTCAAACCACTGACCTTCTAGGGTGTGACATTAAAAAAACATAATCCTGTTAGAGATGAAACATCAGTCTCAACATATTTGAAACTGGGCAAAAAAGGAACTGCTTGCACATGTGCATTAAAAATTTGGAGTGTTGCAAGCTAGTGCTTTATCAGGTAAACAGAGAATACCAGGCATGCCCAAGCAGCAGACTGTCTCCTAGCAAGAATTATCTGTTTCAAAAGACATATCCCAGGAAGTTTTTGTCTCTGCCTTTGAGAATGGAATCTCAAAAAAATACTTTGAAGAGTTTTCACAATGGCAGTACAGAGGAAACTGCAATTCAGTCATTTAATGCAACTGGAAATTTTTGTGGTCATAAATCTCCTATTCAAACGCCTTAAAGAGCTTTAAGGTTGTATCACCAGCTTGTCTTTTTGTGCCTTTTCACAGGATGACTGAGCAATTTGGTTATGGGGAAACTGAATTCTCCTGGGCTTCTCTAATGAATTACTATAAGAAAAGTTAAATATTCGCCAAATGTTTCCATCCTAGTTTGGTTAAATATAGTTGCCCTGCACCTAAACAGCACAAACCATTCAGCTTCTGGGAGGGATAAAAAAAGTAAAAGGTAGACACAGAAAAAAAGTTTGAAATCAGTATAAGAGCACGGAATTATATTATACTGAGTTTCTAAAGATGATGCTTTAAAGGTCAAATTCCAAAAGCAAAAGTGACAGCAATTAGCAAATGTTCTTATCTAGGCTTAACAAGCACAGTTCAGAGAATACTCTTAAAGGACAATATTTGACTTTTGTAAGAAAACTAAGGCTTTTCTGCTGATGAGTAAAGAACAGTGAGCATGGATGATTTAAGTGCAATTGGAGATTTCAGATATGACTATGCCTCAGTAGTCATGCTTGGAAAAAACTTAGCATTCAATTCTGGCGTTAGTGTTTCAGACAATTTTAAGGTGTGATTTAGCCTGGTTCAGACCTCAATGAATGGGGAGGAGGGGGGAGAGAAGGGAACACACTTTTATTAAAAAAGAAATAAAATAAAAAATAAAGACAGGATTTGGAGGAAAAGTAAATTTAGAATGATCATTTCCTTCCTTTATTTAGATTCCTTTTGCTTTCCTTCATGTTTTGATGAGAAACTTGATTGCATCTGTCTGTTCCCATTACTTCACTTTGAGCTTACAAAAATATAAAGGGTTTGGGTTTGGGGGGGGTTGGTGTTGTTTTGGTTTTTCAACAACTATATACTTGGAATAGATCTGAACTTCATCAAGAGGAAAGTAATACAGAAAAGATTATTACAAGGAACTTCTGAGTAACACACAATGAAGTTTTGGGCCACTTCTGCCTGTGTTTGCTTGGGAGCCATTTTTAATGTGGTCTAGCAGAAAGAACAGAAAGAAGAAAGAGTAGGTCAGGAAGCTGTAATAGGAAATTATAGAAGAGCGAGCAAGAGTTCTCGTTGTGACTACAACAAAAACAAAGTAGAACTGGCAAGGGAACACAGGGTCAAAAGACAGTCCAGTGAAGATGGACCTCAATATCTCCGCATTTCAAAGCAAAGATCAGAGACTCATGTATATAGAAATTAAGTTTCTACATGACACTTCCTATTTCACAGGAGATACGATTCTAGATGGAATGCAGTGTCCCCAGAGTTTTGCCTGGCTCTGTGTATTCATGAATTCAAGCTGCCCCCCTCTTCAGACCATGCTAAGTTCTCTGCCATTTTTTCTTGATTTCTATGCAGAAACAAAAACAGAATATTTCACCACATCTTGATTCATTCATCCAGTCTGACCACAAATTTGCCTACATTTCAAGAGCAGCAGCTGTCTCTTAGCTGTAAAAATAGAACAAATATATAAAAAAAATCCAGATTATTTGTCAACTACAACTGAACATACAGAAACTACGAAGTACTTGGCCAACAGACTAAAAACTAATTAATTAAAAAAAATACCTGGATGTTTTTCCACTTTTGATTTGCAGTTGCTTATGTTGTACTTTTCCAGAATCCGACAAAAAAATGCATTTAAAAAAAATAGAGAATAAATTCAGTCTTTCTCTGTTAGTGATCTTAGTACATGGCAAATAACTTGATTAAATCAATTGCACAAAAGACTAAGACATAGTACAAAACCTAATGCACAAAACAATTGTGCTAACAGAAGTATCTACTAGCTTCAGAAGGGCAGGCTAGTAGAATTACACTACGGTCTTTCCTAAAGTAACTAAATAAAAACACCCACCACAAACATACCAAAGAATTGAGATAGAAGCACCTTCTCAAATGCAATCTTCTTTCATACATAATCAAAATAGAGACATCTACGTACAAGAAACTGAAAACCCTGTAAGAAAAACACAAGTCAAAATCCTTGTATTTTCCTTTTTTAGTATATTCTTTCGCGCTTATAATCTATTAATGGGACTGTTAATAAGACTCGTGATTAAATGCAGATTCCTGAGAAAACTCTGAACAAAGTCACTTATTTATGCATATTTTTATCCAACTGTTTTTGCAGGGATTCATTTTATTTTTCCCTTCCAAGTAGTTCACCCACAGCCACTCTGTCCCACCTAACATTTTTGCTCATGCAAAAAAATAAGAGCAACCAGTGCTCGGAGATAAAGATCACCTACTGAAATCAGATCTATTCGCTGAGCCACTAAAATAAAACTTCCAGTACTGCATCATGCTCATTGTCTCTGCTGTCAACCATGAGTGAGGCTTCTTAAAACACACAGCCATATGTTTAAATTAAACAGTATTTATTTACATGCCTCTCCCTCCAATAAACCCCCTTGGGAAAAGTAGTACAGCATAAAGAGATGAAACTCATGCTTGAATCATTAACTCTACTTCCAAATAAAAATCAATAGCATGACACGGTAAATACAGAAGCTACCATCCTAACTTTTTTTCTCTTTTTACTACCAATAGAGCAGGCGAATTCTTCTCTCTTCACTCTCATCAAGTTATTAATGTAACACAAATACTGACACTGCAAGTTTTTCAAAAACAGCTGTGTGAAAAACTAACCTCCAAGTACTGTTTGCAGGACATTCCTAACACGAAAAGTCCACAGAACTAAAACTTCATAAAGTCTTTCCATTCTCCCTGCTCTTTAAGGGTTTAGAGAGTCAGGCAATGCTAGCACCAGTTGGCAAAATAGAGATGAAAGAACCCAAGCATTTCTGCCTTAGTTAGAGCTATTTGAACAGTCTGTGTAACAGTTAAATGAAGTTTAACTATTGCACGCTATTACATCAAGTTAACTTTTCATAGCTGACTGACAACGCTACTCTCCCTGCAAGCACAACCAGTCAGCTTACACAATAGTTTCAAGCGTAACATCTGTGAAGGGGACTGCCCATGAGACAAAACAGTGCTGACAGTCTAATCATTTTAACAAAAAATCTGCCCATTTATTCTTACTGTTCCAGGGGCAGACACAGTCAATGGCTGACTCACAACAAAAATAAGGCGGCTGCCTGGCACTTACCCAGCCCAGTTACCCCACGGGTTATATACGGCAGGACCAGTCAGCTTCCTTTCCACCAGCACGCATACCTAACCTGCACATGGCAAACCACTGCTGCTGCTCTCATTCTGGTTAGCTGTGGTTGAAAGCAGAGGTGACAGTCAAGCACCAGTCAGACCCCTCAGTAACACACACATATGGGCAGCAAAAGCTTACCAGAACTAGCTCTCCTAGCTTGGCAGGGCTCTAGGCCCTGGGGTTTTTTTCAGCACTTCACAGCTCCATCTGCAGCAGGGCCATTTCCCCTGTAAACACGCAGCCTTTCCTTTGTACCTGCTACACAGCATATATACAAGGTTGAATCAGGATGCACTATTTTTTAGTTACAGGGGGTTAAAAAGTTACAGAAAAAGATTCTTAGCAGCTTTAATAAAGGCTAGTGGCAAAAATTAGCCTGATGATTCAAAGCCCCTGGTTTCTCCTTTAGGAAAAGGCATATAAAAATAATTTAGCTTTGATCTGTAATTAGCACGTACTGTCTTACAGTATCCTGTTATATCCATGCTTCTTGAAGCTACACACTATCTTTTTAAAGTCTTTCAAAATGAGGACACAAGAAAGCTAAAAGTAAAGGTGATACAGAATGGGAAAAAAAACATCGTGAAAGAAATATTTTGACGCTTTTCACATTTATCAATGATGTAGCTTCAGCAAGGTGCCAAGCTGCTCTCTGTTATAAAACATAACCATATGCTGAACAAAAAGACTATGAGTCAGAAGGCTTGGTATTGGGGTGAGGGTAGAGGGCTTTTTTGTTCTTTAAATAAAATCTAGCAGCCATGGGAAAAAGAAAAGAGTGCAAGTGAGACACAGATACTGCTGAAAACCAAAAGAACCACATTCCACTTTTTAAAACTGGCATTTACAGACATGGATACACCAGTATCATGAAAAGAAAATGCACAGACATGCAAAAAAACTACTTTAAAAATACCTTCTCCACAAACTTGATGTCAACCATTTTGACATAAATACACACATAAGAAAAATCTCAGAACTAAAGCCACCATAAGTTCTCCCCCTTGAGAGTGTGCACCCATGCACGCAGTTTTTCAGTTCAGTATTCTTCATGTCAAACGACCCTTTTCTCATTCATTCATGACACTCAGCTAATGAGCAGCTTGGAAATGGCTCTAGGCTTATTTATGGTGCACTATTCAAAACCTATTATTAAATATAATTTCAGGGAGGGATATGGCTTCCTGGTACGTATAATTGGTATATCAAATTAATAAAATAAACTTGGTAAAGTTTATCTTCACAAACAACAAGGTAGTATTATCCCCATTTTACAGATTAAAATGGGGTCAAAGAATTAAGATCAAAAGCATTAATTAATTCTAGCACTAATTTAAGCACCTCCTTTTCAATGTAGTTATGCTGCTTTATGAAACAGTTCATCTTCAAAGCACAGTTTCCACTCAGAACAGATGAAGCTGTGAACATTCAGTACTTCTACAAATCAAACCCTAGAGTTTTACCTCGGATATCAGAAATACAGAATAAGCAATTAAAATTCCCACCAAAAAACAGTGGCTGAAGTGGTTTATACGGTATCTCTTCAGAACAGTACCACAGACAGTAAGAAAGAATGATCTTCAGAAGAGGATTCAATTGTATTAACCATGAAACCTTTATCTTTCTTGAACTCCCCACCTTGAAAACAACCACTGCAGCAAAGAAGGCAGTACCGATGCAACAAATGGTAGTGCATGTACTGCATCATGATTTCTACCCAGAGCAGCTGCACCCTTAACACCAAATAGAGCATTGGTTCTTCAAAGAAGACATAAACCTGTAATTTGCTGGAGTGCAAGACGCTCGGTTGTAGGAATTTCTAGCCTTTGAATGCTTGGTTTTGCAGATTCAGTGTTGCTTCCTTAGGTTATAAGCAATTCCTTAGATTCAAAAAAACATTAAAATAACTACAAGCATTCAGGCTATTATATTGCTATGCACAGCTTACCAAAGCTAGAACCTTTACAGCCACAGCTAGTATTGCAACTAACCAAGCAACTTGCACAACAGAGTACCATCCTTCAGCAGGCAATGGATGGGTACTGCCAGTGGACTTCAGTCACATTTGCCAACAGCAGCTGAACAGCAACGTTCCTGAACCTCGAGGCTGATTCCACACTCAACGTGGCAGCAAACTACCAGACACGTTCTTCATTGTGTGTAGGAAGAAATTCTTTGCTGTGAGAGCAGTGAGACACTGGCACAGGTTACCCAGAGAAGTTGTGGCTGCCTCATCCCTGGAACTGTTCCAGGCCAAGCTGGATGGGGCTTTAAGCAACCTGGTCTATTGGAAGGCGTCCCTGCCTATGACAGGCAGGTTGGAACCAGATGATCTCTAAGGTCCCTTCCAGCCCTAACCATTCTATTAATTCCTCTGTATTTGATCTGCAATTCCCACACAACCTCCCTCTTATCTGCCCTCATCCCAGACCTGTTCCTTTCCTATCTCTGCCACTTAATCCCATTTTGTCCGTTTACACAATAGCATCCTGCTCCTAGCCAGTCTGAGTTATCCCATCCAGGCTCCCTCCCTGCTGGCAGACAATTTGTCTGTCTCTAATATCCCTGCCCAATCTGTCTTGTTCTCTGGCAATACACCAGCTTTTTTTTAATCTCACTGTGCTCAACTCCAGTACTGGGACTCGCGTTCCATAGTTTCCCAATCCACAACTTTTATATGCATTCTTTTACGACACAAGGCAGTAAAGACTGAGGAGTAAGATTTCCCAGTCTACCTTCTCTCAAAAACTGCTAACCAGCAGTCCACTTGTCTTCCCTATTCCCAATCAGAAGTTTCTCTCCCCCCTTAAGGGTCACTTAGCTGCTTGTCCCAGCCTACTCTTCTGGCTGCTTAGCCTTTTGTCTTCTCTACATTCATCTCAGATTACTCCCTTCCCTGTGTTTCTAGAAAGAATAAATACCCCCCGAGAGACAGGAAAGCTTCAGCCCACCCAAAACATCCAGAAAAAGCTATTTCTAGTGTCGTGGCTTAGGCCGTAAATCAGTGTCGCAGTTTGCTACATGGAGAATCGAAAGAATGCAACTCCCTCAGGTTGAGATAAGAACAGTTTACTAACTAAGGTATAACACAAATCACTACTGCTACCA
>JAOEHX010053539.1:47773-58412 GCA_025448015.1 Bolborhynchus lineola | reverse complement strand
TGTTCTTTTTCTCATTGACCGACACCCCAAAGTCCTTCCCCGCAGGGCTGCTCAGGATCTTTTCTCTGACCAACCTGTAGCTGTGCCTGGGATTGCTCCAACCCAGGTGTAGGACCTTGCACTTGGCATGGTTAATGGCACTGCTGGTTCACTTTTTCTGGTATTGCTAATATTGTTTAGACAGGGGTCTTGAGTTTTAAAGCATAGAAGCAAGAATTTTAGAATCATAGAATCCTTTAGGTTAGCAAAGACCTTTAAGATCTTTGGGTCCGACTGTTGAACTAGCACTGACAAATCCACCAGTAAACCATGTTCCTAAAAACCACATCTACACGTCTTTTAAATAACTACAGGGATGGTGATTCAGCCGCTCCCCTGGACAGCCTGCTCCAGTGCTTGACAACCCATTTGGTGAAGAAATGTTTCCCACCATCCAATCTAAACCTCCCTTGGGGCAGCTTGAGGCCATTGCTTCTTGTTCTATCACTTGTTACTTGGGAGAAGAGACTGGCTCCCATCCCGCAAGACCCTCTTTTCAGGTAGTTACAGAGAATGATAAGGTCCTCCCTGAGCCTTCTCTTCTCCAGGCTAAACAGCCCCAGTTCCCTCAGCATCCCCTCACAGGACTTGTGCTCCAGACCCTTCACCAGCTTTGTTTCCCTTCTCTGGACTTGCTCCAGCACCCCAAAGTCCTTCTTGTAGAGAGGGGCTCAGAATTCGAGATGCAGCCCCAACAGTGCTGAGAAGATTACATTAAATGCTTCAGCCTTTTCCTCATTCTTTGTCACTGTTTCCCTCACATTATTTTTCCAATAAACTGGATACTCTTTTAGATTCTTCTACAAGTACACCAAATAAGAATGTCTTGAAAAAGCAGGCGGCAGCATCATAGGCTTTGCATCAGCATGTTTCCATGGTCACAATCAGGTACTGAGGAACACTTCTGTAAGCGCCTCTCAATGTTCTTTGTCAACATCTCTCTTCTGGTGTCATATATCTTTCTTAAACACTATTTGTGTTCCATTCTAAATTGTTTTCCATCACACAAGTCAGGTTAAAGGTAAGGTAAAAAACATGAATGCATGTGTCCCAAGAGTTAAGAGGACTGATATTTGAAGAATGCTTTGCAACCATGGGCTTGGGCTGCCTAACATTGCTAGAATAGCCATACGTAGACCAATACCTTCAAGTGACTTGACAGCAGCCATAAGACGCAATGCAGCTCTATGTTTTATCATTCATTTGACCTAGGTCCAGGATCTCCCTGTGCTGGAAACGTGGCTCTTTCTGTAAAACAAAACAAAGCCTGAATCTGTTGGAAATGGTAGAGGCATTCACTTGCTCTTTGTGCACTCACATGACTTGGGTCCTTCTACCTGGTGCAAGGAGTGTTTCTGTAATGCATTGCGTGATGCCTTAACATTCAAAAGCCAGATAACACTCTTGCAGTGTCCCTTGAATACACACAACACAGAGCTCCCTATTCTCTGCCTCCTTGAGGAGGGTGAGCCAAGATTTTAACCTTCCAGCTTTGTGCTGGAAAGGAAACTGTCATGGTTTTCCTACTCTAAGAGTGATCCACCATACAGCCCCAGTGCTGAGGGTTTTTCAAGTAATGATACTGAGTCTAGACACTTTGTTTCCATCTAAGTCCTAGTTAAGATGTCTAAACCCTCCTCTGATTTAGCCCCCATTACCCCTAATAATGTGAGGGTCTTAAATACCAAAAGGACAAGGTTTTCTGTGCAATATTACCTAGATATCTGTATTAATTTGAGTCTCAAATGGAGAAAACCATGGAAAATGTCCAAGAATTCTACCTCTTGTGCTTGGATATTTTCAGAATAACACATTGGAAATTTGCTTCAAACTGTGATTAACTTTGAAATTTCTTTAAATACAATAGAATTTAAAATAAGAAGGCCTGACAACCCTGTAAACAGAACTTTTTGTCTGATGGAATATACGTAATACCTGACTGTGCTCAAGCATGGTGTAAAGTAGCCAAAACCAGGTTTTCAAGAAATGCTGGCCATGAAGGTTGAATCCAGGTGCAATCTGGACACCAAGTAGCCAGGAGGAGTCTAGAAGGAGAGAGAGCAGGAACACACTTGTGCTAGCAGGAAGAGCTGTGAGATGATGCTACTGATTTCTCATGTCCCCTCATCTGTGAAAATGAATGATTTTTAGATTTTCTTGCAAGCTTTTTTAAGCTTTCTTTAAGGTATTTTGGTGAAGTAATTAAACCTTCAAGACTGCCCAAACTGAAACAACTCCTCCTGTTTTCAGTGTCCCCAATGGGTTGACTATGCAGAAAAACAATGCTTTCCTTACAAATGTGGAAAAGCTTTTAAGCGTGTTGAAACAATTTGGGTGTATTAAAATCTAGATTCAGACTTCATGATTTTCATAAAAGGTCTAAAATTCTTCCACTAAAGGCAATAGGTTATAGGATAGTCTGTAGATCAATTCAGTTCTATTATGGTTCTCAAAATTACCTTGATATACAAAATGTGCTAAAAACTGAAGCAAGTATGTAATTTTTGTCTCCCACATAATTTTTGTTCCACAAAAAATAGTTTTTATTTTCCATAAATCTTTCATTTTTGGGAAAAAAAAATTACATAAGACATTTTTTGCTGTTGAACTAAACAGATAGATAAACTGCCTGTATCAGGAAAGCATGAGGAAAGAGGAAAAAATAGGGTGTTTTTCCTAACGTGATAAAGCACACCAAACCCAAAGTCTACTATGAACACTCCAGGTGGACAAATTTCTTTTTGCTATCCTGGATACAAACCCTATGAGCTATTTATAATGATTGCTATCTTTGTGACAGCACACTTTAAATCACTAACACACTATAATTCTCTAATAAACTAAGAAAATAACATATGTACTCCCTCACCTGCTAAACAGATGGCAAGGAGTGTGAATTCATGTATTTTACTTTCTTTTTTTTTATTGCTTTGGACATCTTAAATTTAAATAATCAGATTCAAAGCACTAGCTTCAATCTGAAACAGGCATGCTTTGGGGAAAGGAAGGATCCTTTTTCAAAGGAAAAAAAAAAAAGGCTCTGGTAAACAGTAAGCAATTAGCCACAACATGCTACCAGGGATTGTTTAATTGAGGCTGCCATACTAAATTAACCAGATACATGCCCTTGGAAGGACTAGTATAGCAGAATTACTTACAGATGTTTTCAATTATTCTGTATGAAACCATGTGCTGCTGCTTTGATTTTTTTTTTATTTGTTTTTCTTCTCCAAGGAAAATTAAATGCAAAACAAACTGTCCCAGACCTTCTTTCTTCCTAAATGGTAGGATTTGAATGATTGCTTATTAGCTGCCAAAAATCTTTCTGGTCTCTCTGTGCATGGATTCATGGGACACAAGGAACTTACAGATCTTGTCTTACCTTAATGCCCATCCTATCTAGTTAATCTGCCCTAATTTCAGGCTTTAAAGAGCAATTATGACTGCTTAGCTTTGTATGTCCCATAGAACATTTGCTGTGAGAAGCACCTGGAGAACTGTAAACCAGTTTATAAAGTAATAGGGAAGATGCCCTTGCTGCCACGTCCATATTGAGTACTTGAAGTGCACAGAAGATGTCTCCCAGCATTGAGCTAAAGATTTTTTGATTCCTGGTTAGAACTGCTCATTGAACACCCCTACAACCTTGGATCTGTGTTTCCACAATTTGGCTTTTTGGGTTTGGGGTTTTGATCTGTAGTTATCATTTTCAGGAAGTTCTCATCTTATGAGTTCTCAAATATCATATGAACTAAATTCACAGGCAAACAACAAATTCTCTGTCCCTGGAGACAGTTTATTATTAAGCAATATCTGTCTGCACTAAGGGTAGATTAAATGCATGAAAGCAAGCATAGGAAGCAAAGGAAATAAGTCACTAATGAGAACTGAGCTCATCTCATCGTTGAATAAGTCAACAATGAGATGAGCTCAAATCTCATTGTTAATTCTTTTGAAACAAAATCACTCTACTCTTTAAACTCATTGACACTGTAGAAAGGCTCCTTCAGCTTTATGCAAAGTTCCAAAGTCCCTGAGCTTATGTCCCAAACTCCAGGCTGGCCTGTAAATAGATGTTCTCAGTCATCCTCTGGAGCACCAATCTCCATGCAACACTGTAACTTGTATACTATAAGGCTAGGCACCAGAAAACCAGGTATTCCAACACTGAAATTTTCTTTTTAGTACACACCAATCTCAGCATAGTCCCTCAGCACAGGACTAGAGGGTCAATGGCTGAGAGCACGGTGCGTAGCGCAGAATCTGAAGTATATGGTCTGCACATGAGAGAAACCAGCTGGGATGTGACCCTGTAACTTTGTGAAAGGAGCACTCTGCAGGCGGATCCTGGACTCTCAGTCAATTCTCAGTCCAGTTCTGTACATTGTGTAATGGCTAGTAAATATAAAACATCCAGGCTGAGAGAAGTCTAAAACTTCATATGAAAATAAGTAAAATCTTGCACTATAGTTACTCTAATGAAGAAGAGAGCATATAAAACTGGTAACATAAACACGATACAGACTACGTAACTACAGGCACTTAACAGAGTGCCGAATCAGGAGTTTATTTGCTATTGGCTTCTCTTCCACTCAGTGGTGAAAGGTTGGTACTTCCCATGCAGAGAAGGAATTCACTCTGAGCAGGGATCTGTGTAAACACAGGACAGGCAAGAGACAAGCCTGGGATAAGGCACAAGCTTCACTCTAAAAAGTATTCAGATTGCTGTGTATACTCACCCAGCATGACTCAGGGCATCAAACTGTCACAAGCTGTTAAATTTATTATTTAAAAGCATCACTATAAAGTTTCTGTAAAAATATACCACATAAAGAAAAAAAAAAACAACAAACATGCTTTAGTTATCTGTTTAATATCTTGCTTCCTCTGAGTCAAGAAACAAAGAAGCCAAATCTCTAGAATTAGAATATATATAGTACCCATTTTTAATTTAACTTTGCTCCAGAATCATAGGTCTCATAGAGGTAAAGGTGGTAAACAATGATGGTCAGTGATTTTCAGTGTGATAGGTCTACATACCGTCCTACAATTGGCATGTAAGTATGAAGATATCAGGGGACTTCCTGTAGAATTACAGGAAGCAGCTTCCACAAAACAGGATGCCATTAACTGTCAGGATCACATATAACTGTGGAGATATTACACAGAATACCTGTAAGACATTTACTGATGGAGATAAGGGGTTTGGAAGCTGGTATGGGCTATGGACACACAAATAGCAGCAGAATTATTTCATTAACATTGCAAGACCTTATATAAAAACAGAAGATGAGAGAAATATACATTTTAAGGCCAGTTATGAAGACTTCAGAACTTGCAGTTATAGAGAAGTCCACAAAAAAGTGTGCCTCATACAAGTTATAAATGTGGGGAAGCCTAATTGCTTTTCCAATTCTGAAGATTTGTCACTAAAGCATGGCCTGTTCCTCGCTCCCCTGACCTTCACTTTTGAAAAAATAGACAAATTGATGTCAGTGAATAAAACAGTGGGGATGAAACACAAGCAGCCATTGACAAGACCTGGGAGAATTATGACTTGAAGGTGGCTGGAATTTAACCTGAAGGTGAGCTGCTCACTGCAGTACAACAGTGTTAAAGACTTTTACTAATCAGTCCTGTTCAGAAAGTTGGATTCTGCATCCACTGCACTAATTTACCCTTCCAAGTGGCTGGAGGGTTAAGTCCCTTAGCACTTTCCACTGAGCTAAAACAGAAGCTTCAGGATTGCTATTCACAACCATTATCATACCTTGGAAGATTACAGCTAGAGCAGAAACTATGGTCTACAGGCTTGAATCTGTGATCTGTTCCCTCACAAGGGATCCCTCGGTAAAGCCAGAAAGAAATAGAATTTCAAAGCCAGACTCAATTTCAAAGAGAAAGAGAATGGGAAGCTTTCAGCAAAAGAGAATGTAAAAATATGTGTCTGAAGTCAAGGAAAATCCAGAGGGAAAAGGGAAGCCTAAAGTCAAGCCAAACAATAGAGCATGTAGATCAATGTAAAGAAATATAAGATGTGTATAGACAGCCAGATGATCATGGGGCAGCACAGTCCTCCTGGCAGATTCTGAGATTGAGATAGGTTGCCCTTTCATTTGTTAAATTTCCATTAAGGCACTGTCAGGCTCCAGAGTATTATTAAGCACTTCTAGAGTTAAGAGAGCAAACAGACTAGAAAACACACAAGGAAATAATAGTCTCATGACCCCTGGAAGTTTAGTGCTTGTGACCTGAGCCTGTGAGCATCCAGTATGTTCTTATTAGCAGTAGTCCTCTAGTAGTTTGGCAGGGCCAGAAATGAAACTCCAGCCTTGTCCATACTTGGTGCCCATACTTGGTGCCCATCTTGACATGGAAAAGGAGAAGAAAGCCTTCCTCTGAGCATTCTAATTTTGCCACAGCTAGAGTCTGGATTTAGGCAAGGAGAACTGAGGTATGTGGTAGCATTCAGTTTCTATACTACTTGTATGACTATCAGATTCAGGATATAACCTGTAAACCTATCCGGAGTCAGAACGTAATATTTTTCCAGGTCAGGCACAAACATTGTTCTTTTTTGCAGAATGTTTTCCTCATAAATAAGAGCATTACTTAGCATATTTTCAGTTAATGGCAAAAATGCAGGACATTGGATTCTTCTTATTGCTAGCAACTAGAAGAAGCATCCTTCCTGTTCATGTATAAATTTTGAAGTAGCTGAAGCACTTACCTTCAAGGCACCAAGTTCCTTTTCCTTTCTCTACTCCTCCTTACCTACCCCTTAACTGTCTTTAAATTCCCAGTGGTTTGCAAAAGGGATTTAAAATGGTATAAAACAAGCCTGTGGCAAATCCACCCTTGTAATTCCTCCTTTTTTCCAGATTTGGATGCCTTTTAAGACTGACAAAATCCATTTTAGGTATTGTCAGTTGATTTGCTTAGCAGTTTCAGAAAAAAATTAGCAAAGCTTCTTTGGGTGAACAAACTCCAGGCTCACATAACCAATCTATATATGATCCATCCCCTACAAAGCCAATAAAGACAAAAAGGTAACAGTTCTGTCATGACTGCTCCCAAAGAGAAGCTAAAAGTAAATAGCTGCTGCTCCCACTGACCCTCATTTTTGGCACAGCAGAATCATATATCAGGAAGCCGCCTCAATAGAGTGTAAAAGAAATATGAGTTTTCAAACTCTGTGTTCCTGCCCTGCTCACAGAAGTTTTTGGCAAAATATGTGCCTCCTCCCATTTCACTGATGATCCACAGAGAAAGGTCACCTTCTTCAAGAGCTCCAACATTGTGCACTTTTCTACAGCACAGGACAGAATTTACTTCCCATAATCACCCAGAGCAAAGCCTGAGAGTGTATGAGACAGGAAGAGTAACTGAAAATAGGAAGAGACTGGAAAAGGCAAGCCGTGAGGTCCCTTCCAGTCCCTGTGCTCCCTAAAGGAAAAAGTGACAGGATCTAGAGAGAATTGCCCACATTAATTTCTGTAGATTTTGCTGGACAACTTCAGTGCAAGAAGGCAAAACCTAGATTTACTCTCCTTTCAGTAAAAGCAGAGTTGTCTCCACTGCAAACAGATATATATATAAACTGAGATGGGGCATAAAGGCTAACAGGGGGTCCAAGTTAACTCCCCAGCAAGTATGTAACATATATTTTATTTGACTCACCAAGGAATGTTTCACTATCCAAGAACCCAGCAACTAAAATATGAAATGTTCCAGCTTCTTGAAAATTCCGCAATTACTTTATAATCCCAGCAATTTAGTGCATTTTTTCAGGTTAAGTCAGCTAAAGTGTCACAGGCTGTTAGCTCACTTTAGATCTAGTCTTATATAATGCTACTGTAAGGCATAGCCTGTAGGACACATCAGAAATAAGAACTAAAAGCACATGGCTCTATGTTTATAACTCAGAGAAAATTTGCCTATAGACTAGTAACGAAGGGCATTTTCAGGGAAACCTATGCTGAGTGGCTGCCAAATCCAATTGCCTGGCAGTGGCTTAGCATTTCAGGTTTCGTAGGTTATACATGTACTATTCAAATGTAAGAATGAGTACATAAAAGCAGTGCTCAGTACTCCTGATTCTTGATTTATTTTTGTTACTGTCTGAAATGTGACTGGTTTTTTTATAACATAACTGGATATTCTGACTGTAGAAGATACACCAAGAGGCATTGCTCCTGGAGAACATATTACTGCTGCCAGTGTTCATGTTTATATGATTTCTCAATGGTCAAAATATTGAAGCACAAATCTTGGCACTGAGTAGCCTGTGTAAGCATCTTAGACTGACTCTAAGCCTTCATAAACTTCACCATCATCTTAATTTAATTTGCCTTGTTATAGCTGGGAAGAGTGTAGAGACATCCTTGCCATACATGGACTGTGTACTTCCTAGGAGACTCAGATCCCTGAGGTGGTGCTGGTGAAGCTAATGAATGCAGATGATATAGCATAGCACAGAGTAGGTTGATGCTGCCACTTTCATATGGTGACACAGACAAGCTGCCCGGATAAGCAAATTCTGTCATCCTCCATGTTCTGCTTCTGTAGTTCACAGTCAGTTCTGGTATCTGCTATTAGATACCATCGCAAGATATTTACATTATTCTACATGTAACGTAACAGTGGTGACAAGAAATACACATCTATTTAAAAATACTCAAAAACCAGAAAGCAAAACCTTTGCCCCCACCACCACCACCACTACCACTTGGAGGTGCAAATGTAGATGATAAAACAGTAAGACAACCAAATGACCAATCAGCAGTGTCTATTGAAAAATATAACAAAACACTTTCCAATCTGATTTACCCAGAGAGACCATCTTATAGACATGAGGAGGTACAGATTCCAGCATCTTCTGCAATAGCCATGTTCTTTATCCTGTCCTCTTTTGCCACACATATATTCCAGGCGAAAAAATTATCCTTGTAAAAATCAGCATGAGAACAGGTGTCCTCCATGTGTTGTTACAGGTTCAGTTATTAAAAAACCTGGAAATGAATTATTCACCTGTATGTGTGATTGTTCCAAGGTCAACACTTCTCCGTGCTTTCTCAAAAGAATGTTTTCATCTAATCTGCTATGTCACATGCAGGCTTGATCACTATTTGGGAGCAGCCAGAAGTACAACTCTGCAATAGCCTGGGTACTGCTGGAGATGGAACACTGCTGATCTGAGGTAACATTGCTCAGGAGGGAAAGTTAGGGAAAAAAAAAAATAAACTGTGAAGTTTTGGAATTAAATAAGGTTTCTTAATACTGATTGGACTATGATGTATTTCAGTTTGATTAACCACTGTCTCTTCTTGAGGACAGCATTAACAGTCTCACTGTTGTGTCACTGGCTAAGACTGAAGGGCAGGGTGTTCATTTATTTATGTAAGTGATTCAGATTTACCCTTGTGCTTTCAGAATAACTGATCACACGGTTAGGCTCTGTCCAGGTTATCCTCCTTTGTTTCTGTTTCTGTTGTTCCAGAGAAAGCATCACAGATATGGGAGAGCTTTTCCGTGCAGTAGGATGAGAACTCTCTTCAAAAAGAGGAACTTGGTTATGAGACAGATTTGAGGTGGTGTGGGGAGATTAGTCACTCTGCTGTCTGGAACACTTCTGTTAACTGAGATTTTGCAAACCTTGCTGTAGAGGGGATGGAGAATTTCTTGATCTCTCCCAAGGGATGACATAGCAGGAGAATAATGATGTTTGAGATAGTCTTCATGCAAACAGCAAGAACGAGCCCTTTCCTCTTACTCACCTGCATATTGTGCAACTTGTCCACATTCTGTTCATTCCTCTTCAAGTCCACACTTACCCCCTCTTCCAAACAGTCTTGTCTGTCATGATCCATTCTTATCCCTACATTTCAAATTATGTTTCTGTATTTCTCTTTCCACTCCCTCCAGATTTTTCCATCTAGCAGGGATGTTCTCTGGCTGTGCTATCAGACTGCTGACAAGCAACACGGCTGGAGCATTGGGTAGGACTAAGTAGAAGGAGTACCAGGACTAAGCCTGAATATCAGAGGTAGAAGAAAGAGCTGTCACCAAGCCACCATGTAAAGTTGACAGTGATGGGAAGGTTGTTAAAGGTGCTTTTCTCACACAGTTCAGAAAAAGCAATGCTTTAAATATCCAGTTCTGCAGAGACAGATTGCAAAGCAGAGCCTTGGTCTCCATTTCTTCCATGTCATCATAGGTTCTCACCACTACTGTGGAATCCAAATCCCTCTTTTTCCTTGAACATGTCAGAGAATCATGGAATCACAGAATAGTTAGGGTTGGAAAGGACATTAAGATCATCTAATTCCAGCCCCCTGCCATGGGCAGGAACACCTCACACTAAACCATGCCACCCAAGGCTGTGTCCAACCTGGCCCTGAACACCACCAGGCATGGAGCATTCACAGCTTCCCTGGGCAACCCATTCCAGTGCCTCACCACCCTCACAGTAAAGAATTTATTCCTCATATCCAATCTAAACTTCCCCTGTTTAAGTTTGAACGTGTTACTCCTTGTCCTATCACTACAGTCCCTAATGAAGAGTCCCTCCCCAGCATCCCTATAGGCCCCCTTCAGATAC
>JAOEHX010053539.1:19596-47673 GCA_025448015.1 Bolborhynchus lineola | reverse complement strand
TCCAACAGTTCCATGTCCTTTTTATGTTGAGGACACCAGAACTGCACGCAGTACTCCAAGTGAGGTCTCATGAGAGCAGAGTAGAGGGGCAGGATCACCTCCCTCGACCTGCTGGTCACATTCCTTTTGATGCAGTCCAGGATACGGTTGGCTTTCTGGGCTATGAGCATACAGTGCCGGCTCATGTTCATTTTTCCATCGACCAACATCCCCAAGTCATTGCGTTATTCTGGTTAGTGCAGAATTAGATGCTTTAATGTGCTATATGTGGTTGAGCTAGTTAAGCAACTGGAAGCACCCAACTACGTAATAGAAAACTGCACCCAGAGAACATTATGATGTGCTGTATGCAGCATCACATATGCACATCATTACTGCCAAACGCCTGAATTTTCCTTATGCTGGCTTGCTCCTGCGTACTGTTTGTCAAATCCTTAAGCAGACATTTATACTGTGTACAGTACTATCACATCTGAGCACCATCTCTCTTCTGGAAAGATGGGAGGTAACAGTACATTTCTTATTCAAGGCAGCTATTCTTGTTTCTTCTAACAATGCCTTTCAGATCATTTCTCTGGCCTAAGGAAACTTAAAAATGCTGTAAGAAAAAGTAATCTCTATTTGCTCAGGCACTTTCACCTGCTGCTGCACCCTGATTTTATTTCATTTCACTAATTGCTCTCTTTCCCTACCACCATTGTTCACAGCCTTAGTCCTTTCATTGCTTTCACTGTTAATTGACAAGCTTACCGGAAAAAGTCATCACAAGAAGAGAAATTAATATCAAGTATTGACACCCCAGTCTCTGCATTTTCCCTTTTTTCCCCTTTTGGCTTTTTAATTTCTTGCTTTTCTTTTTTTTTTTTTTTTTGTTTTTTTTTTTTTGTTTTTTTTTTTTTGTTTTTTTTTTTTTTTTTTTTTTTTTTTCTTTTTTCTTTTTTTTCTTTTTTTTTGTTTTCCCTTTACTTTTTTGTTTTATTTTATTTTGTTCTATGCAGTGCTTAGGTTACAAGTGTGAGAAATGAGTGCTTTAAAGAACAGCAATAGACTGATGACACTCTGCTTTTTTTGCTCTTGTCAGCTTTGATCCTTAAGACCTTAGCGTGACTTGAACAAAACCGTTGGCTAAGATACCATTCAATTACAGAAGCTGTAGTAAAAATACAGCAAAGCTTATGTTCAGCTACTCTAATTTCCTCAGATCTGTTTTTTCTAGATCACTACCCCATGTATTAACCACACTGTGACTTGGCAATTTCTTGTTGTGGTCTCTTGTGTTTGGTTTTGGTTAAATCAAATCAATATTTCCTTCAGGACTTAATATCTTCAGTTGCTCACCTTAAACAACACTTCTAGTTTGCCAAGGTACTCGATTGCTGTACTTAGTTATGACTTCAGTATAACTCAGCTGTTCGTTACAGCCAAGAGAGATGATTCAATTTTCTTGCTGATATACTGAATTCTAGTTATAGCAGGAAACAAACATTTTCTTGGTAAGCTAAACTTATTTTTTACGGTGATGAATGACTCACTGAGAAATCATTCTTGACAGTGGCTACAGCCATTTTTAAACGCTATTTTTCTAAGGAAGTCTGTATTTTGTTGTTTTATTTTATGGTACAGGCTAGCACATCTATGATGTAAAACTAAGATTTTACATCCTCTAGAAGAGAACTGTGGCATCCATGCTAATATCGCAGGATCTCATTTTATTTCCCATGACACCTGGCAGGACATTTTGATCTCTTACTAGGTAGAGAAAGCACATTTCTTCCAAGGTGAACTTATCAGTTGACAAAAGAAAGAGTAATACCCACATTTCATCAAGGGAATCTTAATTACCTTTTACAAACAACAAACATTTTCCTTCTAAGGACATGTAGGTAAATCTTTGCCGTTAACTATTGTCAGGTGAATGATTAGGGTTTTCTGAGACTGAAACTTCTCTGCAGTGTCTGCTATATCAATATTTCTCTTCACAGGCTAAAAATTTGGAGAGGTGTTTAAATTTACATATTTTATACAGCAGTGGTTTCCACTCTGATATTTTCTGTGCCAAGCCTTGGATCTCAGATGAATAGGCTGTGCCCCTACAACATAGAGCTAACAGCAATGATGCTAATTGATCTTGATTTGTCCTACTACTCCCCTTATATTGTTTCTTATTCATGTGCCACTGTATGCTAGGCCTCCACAAAACAAAAAGGAGATTCTGCACCTATAAAAAATTTGTGCTTTTGAGGTCCTTTTCATGTAAACACAAGCATCACTTTGTGATCTGCATGATGAGTATTTCCATGCATATTTGTAGGATCAGAGCTATGAAGGCTGGCTATGAGGTTCCAGGAGTACCTGCCAATTTGAAATTATTCACTTCTAATTGTTCTTGTCCAGGCCTCTGGACTAGAGCTGAAAGGAGCACAGTCAGACATGACTTCAAGCGGCTGGGCTGAAATAGCTCAGAAGTGAAACTCTTATATTTGCCAGTTGCCACCGCGCATTTAACACAAGAGTGGCACAGGTGAAACTTGCCATGCCTCCAAATGCAAAGAATGCTGAATACTTTCAGTTTTAATAGAGGGCTTTGAAACACTTTGCCAAATCTGAGTCACTGAAGGAAGTGGCAAGAGGGTGGCCATAAGATCAGGACAAAGAGAGAGAAAGGGAAATTTGGACTATTTGAGCACAGGACAGGAGAAGAGTGGAGTCTGAGACTGGATGAGAAGGAGGAAGCTAAAAAAGGGAGCTAGAAGTAAGAAGATGAAATTATAAGAGTCATAGAGAGAGAAAGAGCAGAAAGGGTCATAGGGACTGGGATTCAGACTGGAAAACAGGACAGAAGGGACTTTGCTAATAGGCTTGTCTTCTGTCCAAAGCTTAAAAAGGAACCTTTCCCCTGTTGTCAACAGAAACACAATTTTAAAACATGTGTTGCAACCTTTCCAAAGCAAATTTGCAGAGAAAACTACCTATTTAATACCCTAACTGCCTGGTATCATTTAATCCAGAGGCTCTGCAGACATCAGTCACTGGAACAAATTTGTTAACCTTCCTGTTATAGAAGCCAGTACAATATTAGATGACAGAATTTCACCTTGTCATTTTCTCAAAAACTGAAATAAAAAAAAAAAAAAGGCTATATTTCAAGAAAATGAAGAATACAGAACAGAATGCTCAGAGAGTTAAGAAGGTCCAGATTATTTTCTTGAGCAACCATGCATATTAAGATAGCCAGGAATTATGTGATTATGCATCACAATTAAATGTATGAGATGCCTCCTCTATCCTTGCCTAAACTATTAATATGATTTCAACAGTAGGTGTTCAATATTTCAGTTTTCCTATAGTTATTTCCCCAAGTCTTATTTAGTGCTTACTACTCCCCTTCTCTGAGGACAGAATAATTAATTGCCTCAGTTTTTCATGGCTGTCATCACTGTAGAAACAAGGTGTCACCTTCCCCTACACTGATATGTGGAGGGAGATGTGGAGAGAGTTCATTTTCCCCCATTTACTTCAGAATTATAGCTCAAACTAAGGTTAAAAACTATCTTAATCTGATGCATCTGCAGCCTGACTTTTTAGTTTACTTGACAACTCCAGCTCCCCTTTACTATATCTGTGTATGCTAGGCAGGCTCACATGGATGGGGAACATAAGTTTGGAGGCATTTTGTCAAATTTTGGCCAACCATCACATGTAAAGTCTCTGGTAGAGGCAGGCAGAGTAGAGTTACATTTTGCAAGTAGAAGTTTGAATATCTCAAGCACGGCCATGCTGTATGTATCTCAACTATGAGACCATCCTTGCTGTTTCTGATGTTCTCAGCTCCATTCACTGCACACTTAAATTTTTCCACCACTAAGGCAGGAATATGGGAGAGCAGATTGCTCATTTCACACTCCTGATCTGTTCCTAGAGAAGACTGCAGTAGTGTATGCCATTTGGGGCAGAAATACTGAAAAAAAAAAAAAAAATTATTGTGTAATTAAATGCCTCATTGATCCGTATACAACCTCAATTCTTCTGTGTCTGCTCTTACAAATACTCGACTTTGCCATCCATCTGAGCCTTTATTTTGTTCTTCATAGAACCAAATGCAGAAGAATGCAAAATTATACCTGAGGTTAGTATAAATTATACACATCTTTATCTCTTTTTTTTTTAATTAAGTATGATTTCAATTAATCTTCAAGGCTCTAGAATATAATATTGGACTAATATATACCTTATGAGTGCCGCTACACCTCTTGCACCTCACACCACACCTCAAAGCTGTGTTTTCTTTCCCTTACCCTTATCCTTTGTGGTTTTTTCCTCTTCTAATTTAAAATACCAAAACATCTAAAGCAGCTCCTCTTATTCCAGAGTATCCTAGCTCTCATATTGTCCACTCCATTTTATCTGACCCACATAGTTTATACGATATATGCACCTTTGGTGGCAAAGTTTTCTCCTGACCACACTCAGTGCGTGGCAAAGTGCTGAGCATGTATTTCTCAAGTCAAGTAAGTACTCCATCTTCATTTACAGCAAGCACTATGGGATAATGGTATCTGAAGGGATGCTGAACAGGTTTGCAATGGGCATTACAGATGTTTTATTTCATCACAGCCCAGTAGACCTCCACATCATCAATTCCTACTATAACCACTTCTGTGTAGATATGATTCCAGCCTCAGAGATGGCAGTGCCTGTGGAGCTTAAGGGAGGTGTCTTCACCATTTTCCCAGTTTCCTCAGGCCTTCTTGCTTTGTATATTGCTCAAGCCTGTCTTTGTCTCTGTCACAGTTTCCAAATCTGAGAACAGGCAAAGTTCTCATTTTTGAGCTAGAGGAAAGACACAGACAGGCTTCAAGGGAAAGCCAACATGTGACTCTTGTAGCAATATCAGACTTCTCCACAGTAGCCAACAAGTCTATTGTAACAGCAGCATGCAAGTCTTTGCCTTATTCAGAGTTTTCTCCTGTGTGATTGTACATCAAAATTGGCAAGGACAATCTTTGTGTGGGAGTATTGTGGGGGTTTTAAATTAAATCCTTTGAATTCCATTTTTTTTTTTTCCACATTATTTTTATTTTCCAGAAGAGTAAGTGGGGAGACAGTCAAGCTGGATGGAAAAGGTGCTACTGACTCATAAGGATGAGAAATAGCCAGCCTTAAGAAGGCATTCTGGATTTATGCTTGCTGATTCATAACTTCCTACATAGATGTGGGGAAAAAAGTGTGGATTCTGCCCTGAGCTATAATCTGCAGGAAACCCGCCCTCCCTTCACAAAGTGAGACAGTAGTTTCAAAACTGTAGGAGGACTTCACTTCAGCTCTCAGAAGATGTTCCCATGAAAAACATTTAGAATAACGGCCTGAAAACACTATCCCTAAATACCACATTCTACTTTCTCTGCTTTCCCAGAGAAGTCCAAAACTAGTTAAAGCTCAAAATTTCCAGTTAAATCATAAGGTAAAACAAATGTTGTCAAACAAATAACAGAAGACAGTTGAATAGGAAAGTCACTAATGGTTCTGTAAAGAACTGCTCCTCCTTTTCCATGCAAGTGATACTAGATCAGTTCTTTCCCTTATGTCTCAAGAAATTAAACAAGACAATATAAGAAGAACATGAACAAAAACAAGAACAAGAAGAAGACAACTAAGTGCAACAAGTGCATTGTTTCAAAGGGACTTAAATCTCTACATATATAAAAACAGTTTATTGATTAACTGCATCTTCAAATGGCTGCATGAAGCCTGAAGAGGGAAGATTCAGCAGAGGGAAAGAGAAAGAATTCTGGAGAAAATTGAAAAAGATTCACATTTTCCTGCTCAAAACTAAATGTACTGCAGATCATGTGAAGCATGAGCAGTTGCAGATCTCTTCTTCCCTTATTTCTTATTCCCTGAATATGGCTGCAGAGTAGACATTTCCAGCCTAAGGTGATGTGCAAGATATCTTTGAGCTTGAAATAAATCAAGATATTCCCAATTTCTAATTCATAGGCAGAAAGTCAGATATTGTGGTTAACATGTTACAGGCATGGCCATTCAGATTGAGGTCCTTTGTTAAAGTCATCTTGTTCCTAAAAATACGTTTAGGGAAAGACAATAATCAGACAGTTTGGTGTTCTGAAATGCATTTCAACTATATACATATGCCCATGGGAGCAGGGAAGATTAAATCTAGTCAAGTTTAAATAAGTATTATGAAATTATTCTATCCTTTTCCAAGACTCTTACATTCACGAGTTTGAGTTTCAGCTTTTTCCTGAAACCAGGATATTGTATTTCTAAGTCAGGCCAGAATGAGAATTAGAAAAGGACTAAAATAACAGTGACAAAAGGAGTGATATTTAAGAAGTTGAGATCCTGAAGATATTTTATGTAGCTTGTGCTGGAAAATTAGAGGTAATTATTACTTAATTTAACTAGAATCATCCTTAACTAGGGAAAACTCCATGAAGCAATAATTTGAGCACTGGAAAACATTTGACATTGCTGGAATTATAAGAATGAACAAAGCAGAATTTGGTTTAAACTGTTTAAACTCAGCACTGCAATAGCAGCTGATTACACAGGGCACAGTGGAGTTTACAATCAAATTCACAGTCTTCTCTCATCTCAGTTTATTTTACTCAAAAAATAATGTTCTTCCAGCTGTTTTTGGCTAGCTTTGCTGGCACCTATAGAGTAAACAAATGAATACTGGGATGATAATGGCTTCCAGCCAGCAGAAGAGGTTGTAGGCAGTGGAGGTGCCCTCAACCCAGGAGCCTTCAGTGGGCTGAGGCATGTCATGATGCACCAGCTGGCTGTCACCCTGAAGAGAATTAACTGTTAGCTGGATGAAAATACTATGGCTGAAATCATTATCCACTCACTTCCTAACATCTACTCCTCTTCCTTATGTGATGCTTGTCCCTTGCACCAGCCTTGGAGGTCCTAAGGCTGAACGAACCCAATCGGTCATGGGCAGGTACTGGCCATTGCCACCTCACAGGGATATGATGAGCAATCACCACACGCCTCATCAGGACATAAGCATGCATCAGGCACTTCAATGAAAGAGTGGCACCCACCAGGAACCTCATGGGTACATGGGCATCCTGCCAGAATATAGGACTCTCCTCTTGGGAAAGCTATATATAATTAATTTGGTAATTGGAAAGATATGTGTAAAATGAAGACAGAGTGAAGAAGGGATGTGTTGGCTGTTAGTTGCATTATGGAAAATCAAGAACTAATGGGCTGAGCATTTGGAATAAGAAATTAGTGCAAGAGTGAATTTTCAAAAAAGGACTGAGAATTAAAGCTAAATTAAAGGCTGGCAGTGAGTCTGGGAAAAGAGCACATCTTTTCTACATCTAGGGAAAACAGTTAGTGCCACAGGGCATAAAGAAAGGAGGAAAACACTGTGAAATTACAAGGTAGCGATGTAGACCTCGTAAGAGTCTGTATGGTAGTGAATGGGATGGAGACCTATTTGGAATAAGCTAGATGGGCTTGATGAGGAGGTAAGTAAAGTAAGCAACTCTGTGCCAACATGGCCCCTGATTAAACAAGAAGTCGCTATAGATGACTCACTTGGAGATAAACTGCAGAGACAGGATACCATGAAAACTCATAGTTTTAATACAGACAATCTGTGAAAAATTTGGATAATGTGTCAAGAACAACCTAGGGAATCAGTAGTTGAATCATTGTACCAACTTCAGTGTGATGGGGGAGGATGAGTGTCTACTTGTGAGAGGGCCAGGACAGAAGATTTAAATCTAGGCCTGAAATTTTTTCTCACCCTCCAAGAAGATGCCACTTGACCTTATGGACTCCATCTATTAGATGGGCAACTTGGGTTCATTATCAAGAACAGGGTGAAGAATCCATGTTCTCTTGGCAGGGCCCAGATGAATCGCAGGGAGCATTATTACAAGTGGCTGTTATAACACTGCATTGAGACAAAGCCCAGGGTTATGAACCTGGGACAGTCCTGCTACCTGTTGAGAATGGGGCTATGGGGACAGGAAAATTCGTTTTTATGCGTGTGTGTCAGGGGCTACCTGTAGAAATCCACTTTCCATAAGTGCTTGAGCAGACCACTTCGCAAATGCAAGAACTAAGTCCTGACAGTTAAAGGCCCTGAATGGCATCATGTCTAGATAATCTTGGCCTGATCCAGAAGCTGAATAACTGCTCCACGAGACTAATGGACTAATCCAACCAAACAAAAAAAGTGTTAGGGGATTTACCACCAAACTGAGAGAAAGCAAGTCATGTGAAATGGGTGGTGGCATGCCTGTCTAGTTCAGGGGTACGCTTGCAACTTACCTCATGTTTATAAACGACGGGGTAAGACAAAAAGGCCTAAAGTTGCACCAGGTGAGGTTTAGATTGGATATTAGGAAAAAATTCTTCACTGAAATAGTTGTCAAGCAGTGGCACAGGCTGCCCAGGGAAGTGGTTGAGTCACCATCCCTGGAGGTATTTAAAAGATGTGCATGTATAGGGTTTAGGGACACGGTTTAGTAGTGCACTTGGCAGTGTTAGGTTAAGAGTTGGACTCAAGGATGTTAAAGGTCTTTTCCAGTCTAAATAATTCTTTCATTCTATGAATACAAATACAGAGGAGTCTTTGGGTCAAGTTCTGGTTTTAATTGTATCTGAACAAAACTGTTACTCACAAGCTTTGCCTGCAAGCTACCTGAATCAGAAAGTCATGTCTGGCCTCTGGGAATGGAAATTTATGACCATTATCATCCCCTGAAAGATTACTGTGAATTCTGCTACAAGCTCTGCTGGTGCTTTGCAGTCCCCAAGGAAATGTACTTTTTTCTTGGAATCTGATAGAGACTTGGTTCCTACCACCATTATAACAAGCAGTCCTTTTCCATTTGTAGTGACACTTGGAGCAGCTCGGATCAGAACCTTGTTTGTCAATCATGCTGAATAACTTTATGAACACAGCCAAGAGGACCTTTGCTACTACTTCTGATCTGCAGTTTCTCAGAACAATGTTGCCCTTTACAAGGGGGTCAGAGGTAAAATGAGTGGTACAGATCACGTTTGCAAGTTGTCACAACATCTGGGATTGTTCAAAGACGAGTTTTTCCTTCAGGTGCCTCTAGATCAGGAATTACATTGTTTACTTTCATCACACCAGGTGTCATTGAAGTAATTTTGATGTTCAGTGGCTAACATGAAAGATTTACCATGGAAAGCTATGTCAACAAAACATTTGAAGAGTACAAGGGCTGCTTCAAAAATAGGCATGGATCAGTGGCAGCAGAGTTCATTAAGATGACAATTTCCTTATTATGTTAGGGAAAGGTATGATAGTTTCATTAGTAATAAAAGGAAGACTCCCCAAGAGTTTAAAGCTTAGTATATTAGTGTTTATATTACTCATAAAGAATTGATATTTAGGCCTTTCTCTTGGCTTTATCCTCGTTGCTAGGTAACAGAGATGTCTGTGACATTCTAATCTTTAAGGATCGAGATGTAAGAAAATTATATCCAACAAAGGTCTGTGTGAATGATTGCTCTTTTTCCAACCCCAATCTAGGAAAAACAAGGAGCTGGGAGAACACACCTTTAACGTTTGGAAGAACAAGATTACAGAGACCTCCGCGTGCTCCCCTCCGATGAAGTTTTAGTGTCACTGACAGTGACGACAAGAATACAGTTCTTTTCTCAGATTCCCTGGAAGTGACTGAAACCAGCACAAAGGCAAACGACCATCCCTTTTGCTCCTATGCAGTGAGTACTGGGCTGCTGGCATCCTGCTGTTGTCCCAGCTGTTTTTCCAACACCAAGCACCTTGTTCCGCCTGCCCACAGCAGTTCCCACAGGCTTGGTCGCTCCACCCGCTTGACCGTGCCAAGGGAGTGAAGGACGTGCAAGGTCAGGCAGCAGGGCTGCAGTTATGCTCCCTTTATCCAGCTGCCAGAGCTCAGCTTTTTGATTTACAGGTGAGCCAGACTGTAGCAGGTTTTTCTTTTTCCCCCATGCTCTTGTGGGCTGTCAGTCACCCATCAAAGCAGACAAAGCAGTGGCAGAAGCAGGTTTTAATGTCATCAAGCACAAGTCATTAGGCTTAACTAGACAAGAGGAGCAGCCTTTGGGGATCCGTTGTTATCTCTAAAGGAGACAGAGGAAATGAAAATGTGACATATCTTTGTGGGGTCTGTAGAGCTCCAAGTTCATTTATTTTAGTGCCTTAGGAAAGGAAAACAAAGATGGATTTCAGCTTTTAGTGCTTTGCTACTAAGATTAATGGTTTGCAGTGCTCATAACAACTATATTATTCTTGTAACAATAAGAATTATTATCTCATGCTTTTCACATTGTGCTCCCCTTATGCTCACAGCTTTGGTGTATCTGTCACACACCTGCTTGGTGAACAAGGATAATGAATGGTTTACTTGACAAATTCTAACTTTCTGCTGGCAAAGAGTAAATGCTTTCTCAGGTGAAGGGATCAGCACAGTGTTTTGAGGGCTAGCTCTTCTGTTGATTGCTGGTATCTGATTCTGCTCCTTGTTCACATTGTTTACAAGGGTTTCCACAAATAAAGGCAAACTGATCTCAGCAGACATTTCACCACTTAACCTTTAAAGAGACATCAGCAGAAGCACCAACCTAAGGCCATCTCTGAACAGGTTCTTGAAAATACTGAAATGTGAATGCTATTGTGTACTTGTCATTGGTTACAGAAGTCACATGCATCATTTTTGTTTCACAGACATAGCAATGTAAATTTAAGAATTACACTAGATAAAAATATTTTTCTAATTCAGATAAGAATAATTTGCTCATTATATTTTAAAACATCCTGTATATGAGGATTCACACCCATTTACAAGGAAGCAAAAGAGATGGAGCAGGGAGTACTGAAGCCAGATCTTTCATATTTGTATTTATTTAATATTTGCAGAAAATCTTAGCTAAATACCTAGAAGATGTAACTAACAAAGTGCCAAGGCTCATTGTTGGGTATTGCAATGCCTGTGCTGTGTTTTACATGCCTGGTTTCCAGAGGGAAATCCAAAACCCAGAGCTAGACTTTACCTCTCCTAAGCAGCTAACATTCATTAAGATGAATCCCAGCTCTGATTAGGCACTGACAAAAATACAACCTATTAGTGATTGCATTGAAGTGTCTCAACTCCCTTTCCAGAAGTTGCGTTCCCACTTCAGAGAGAACAGCAAGCACCTCCTGCCCCTTGGGATCTGGAACCCACCTTTTTTCTCCTACAGTTCTCTTTTAAAGAGAGAGGAAAAAATTACTCTTTTTATCTGCCTCCCTGGAGGAGCGTGAGATGAAGATCACTCATCCCACAGGCTTTCGCTAGGAAGTGAGAAGCTGGGACACTGGTCTCTCCTACTCTGCCACATCTGAAACCTCACCACTTTCCTCAGCAACTTTTTCTCCTCTAGACACCCAAAAAGCTCACACAAAATGAGCTGTGACACTTCTGCTCTTGGGGAGGTGTGGTCAGGACATTGCTGGGGCTGTATCTACAAGGTTGGATGTTCCAGGTGCATGGAGAAGAAAGTAGGTGTAGGGCTGCTCCTGCCAACGCTGTTGGAGACAGACCTGTGCAAACCAAAAGATCATCAAAGTCACAAAATCTGAGGGCTTTACCCTGTAACTTTGTTAACTCAGGTCACTTGACCTCCTGACAGCAGGATGGCAATTTGGGAGGTTAATTAACATCCCCCTACATTATAACCAGTTGGAGGGCAACCACTGAATTTGGCTCTTTGGTTTGCATCTAATAGGTACTAGTGGCAGGTTTGGGAGGATTTATTCAGGTTGTCATAAAACCTAAGTAGCGCAAGAAATTAGGACTATATCTTTATTGCTTCCAGATCAAGCTAAAAATACTCAAAATCTTTCAGTTTATAAAAGATTGTTGCAGGGTTTTCATTTCTTCCTAGCTCAACATAAAAAGAAACTCAGTATAAAATATCTTATGCATATCATTTTATATTGCATCATTAAAAAAGACGGAGCACATTCTGCTCTATTTGAATTATAATACATATTTATGCACATATTGTCCAAGCTGATAGATGAATAAATATACACAGAATGAATCACAATGCACAAGAAACTACTCTTTTCCAGTCATAAATATATCTTCCTTTTGGGACTATTATTTTCTTTTTCTATAAATCTAGTCCCCAAGAATATACACACTTTCTTTAGGTAATCAGAATGACATGTAGTGAAATCCTGAATGATTTAACAAACTGCATAGAGCTATTCAGTCTGATTTTCCATTGTACACTACAAATGATGTAAAATGAAGGTGAGTGAAATCATAGCCTGAGTTCTTCACGCTTGGCTTGCAGAGAATGATTGTTCAAAGTGAAAAGTCAAAGACATCAGTCTTTTGGCAGAATGAGGAACATGGAAAGGATTTTGCCTGTTATACCCATTATGATATTGATAAACATATACAGTCTCCATGACTGCAGCTGCTGATTGGATAACAGTTGCAATGAATAATAAAGATGTCATGTTTTCATTATCTGTATCTGCGAGAAATTGCCCTTTTAAAAGTCTAGGGGTTTTCAGTATAAAATAGGAGAAGGGATACTCCTGTAACATGTTTGAAGAGATGACATAGGCACTGCATTTCTGTTGTTTCAATGATCATTTGCCATCTAGATCTGCAATATATCTGAGTCATAGAGCCACTGCCATCCTTTAAGTTTATAAATATGTACACTTACCTATGTATCTGCCCATATAAATATGTCTATCTATCTGCACATAGATAGCTACAGCATTTACAGAATGACATTTACACCTGTATCTATCACCAGGCAGGCCTGAACTACATACACCTTCTCAAACATTCAGATAAAATCAGAAACCTTGTAGACTGGAATCTGTAGAAACACGCACCATTTCAAGCTTATAATGTCACTAAAACTTGCTTTTCAACTGAAATTATATGTTATCACATATTTGCCATTTTTTTAACAATAGATGTAATACAGTGGCTTTAACATTATTAATAATTATCCATATAATCTGGTGCAAATATACACAGTGAAACTAACCATGGATTGGCCTGCTTGCATCTTGCCTTCTTCTTGCAGGAGGCTGAGCATTTCCCACCATAACGAAGCTTGTACACAATTCTATATTTCTCACAGATTTATATGTGCCCAGTAGTACTAGCTGATGGCATCATTCTAAGTGCCTGCTGAACCGAGTTGTTAAAACCTTCATTCACAGCAGTTACAATCAAAAATACAGTAATTCAGCTTCTTTTTGTAGTAATAGGAAACTTTCTGGTCTCTTCTTCCTGGGTCTAAATCTTGTTTTCTAATTTTGCACTTTCATGACAATTCAATATTTGTCCTCATTTTATTTCCAGAATAAGGAAAATAACAGTGATAAACTTGTTTTAAGGTTTGCTCTTAAAATCTTACACTTTCTTCTCCCGGGTCTAGGAGAGCCACAGTGTAGCTTAGGCTGTCACACCAATTACAACAGAGACCTCAGGGAAACAAAGTAACTTTATAGAAGGCAGTGTTTTTGAAGCATTGCAGGAGTCAGTTGGTGAGCATCCTGCTGACCAACGTGCTGAGTGATGTTCATTGCAGAGCAGCTCCCTTTAGGCACAGTTAGTTCCTGCTTTGTAGATTAAATCGTAGCAGAAATAGTAGGCGTTACACTCTAAGTAATGCCAAAAATTTACCATAACCTGAAAGGACTAGATTCTGTCCTGAATGAATCAGGAAAGGCTTTTGTTGTGACTTGAAATGGTTTTGCGCAACCATAAGCCACCTTCTTCATGATCTGGAAACAGCCTCTACCATACAGGCTTTTCAGAATGTGGGGTCATTCACCGTGCACTCTATACTGTCAAAGGCAGCAAGACAATCCTGACTGGCCAGCTGCATGCAAAAATATGAGCTGCATGGTGCCCTAATTGTAAACTAGAGATTTATGTCAAACATCAAAGAGTTTTTTGTTGATTACTGCTAAAGAAACTTCAGTCAACCTTCTCCACCACATTTAGTCTAACTGCTCTGTCAGATCTCAGATTGTTACTTCAAATGGAGAAGAAAGGAGGGAAAAAGCAGTTGAACTTTATTCATATGGCTGCATCCAGAGGGACTGAAAATGCAGGCACCAATTGTAAGCACATGCTTTGGTGGCTATTTGGTTTCAGAAGACAGGACTGTAGTGGAGAGACATCAGATAGCTGTATACTGTTACACCAGGGGCTCAGAGGAAACACCTCTTTTTGCTATGCACACCTAAAAAAATTAAAATCCTTCCCAAAAGCCCTTTCACAAGCACAGAATATAGATCTGCAATAGAGACCAGCACAAGGAAAATCATACTCAACCTTCCATGCCACTAAAGCAAATCCAGGTCTATGCTTGCCAGAGCTCATCTTTACAGATCTCCCTTTTCTTTGTATAGCCCCTCTACCCATTGTGTCCTTTGTCTGTACCTCCCTACTGTCCCCTTTCCTCAGTCTGATTCTTGAGGGTTCTCTGCCAATATCCCTCCTCAGTTTCAACTTCAATGTAATTTTCTGCAATACTTCAGCCCCTCTCTAGGGTTACCAACAATAGCAAACACAGAGAAACCAGAGCTGTGAATCATTGTGGAGACGTGCGGAATGCTGAATACCTGCTCTGCTAATCTAGTTCTTTCTAAAAGCAGCAGAGATAGCGATACTAATAAGGATTTGAACATCTGAATCATTTGAAGATTAGAAGCTGTGCATAATTCAGTGTTCAGCACTGAAGAAAGATGAAGGGAATTGCAGGGTTATGTCCTGACATGCACATTTATGCCCACACATCACACATCTCATTGGTCTAATTTCAGATTTAAGAGATTAAACGGGCAGTTTTTAGATTGAGAGATGTGAAACTGGCCTCTATTTCTATATCAGCATAAGATATTGAAAAAAATGAGTGAGCGTGACTGGGATGGAGGAGATTTTTCTCTAAGAGAATGTGCTTGTATTATTGCTTTTCTATGATTAATGACAAATCTGTCAACTTGACTTCGTAAGCACCTGGCAGTAACAACTCAGCATTCATATGTGATATTGGACTAAATAAAATCCCTTGAGGAACCAGAGGGTTTTTTCGCTATATTAAAAGGAAAATTGTTTTAAACATTCTGGAAAGCACTTTCACCTTTTCCTTTTTCTTCGCTTTGACTGATTTTGAGGCTTTCATTCTCCTAATGATGACCAGAGGCAAAAGCAGATGACAGAAGATTCTCATGTCAGGCAGAACAGGTTCTGGTGATCACAGGAGGGAGACTTAATTAAAACCTTGTCACTAGAATGGAGCTGTTATTTGTCACACAGGAGAGATTCTCTGACACAGAAACATTAATACAGTCCATTGGTGGGAGTTCAGGGACGAACACCCAGCTCCACATCTGCAGGCAGTTTTCACAGTGAGTGTTGATGTCAATTCATTGTGAAATTTGAATGCACCAATCAATGAAGTAATGAGTTTAAGTCAGGGTATTGTTCAGAGAGGAATTTCTGGCTTGAAGGAAGATAAATATTATAAATCCAAGATAATCTGATCCTGCAAAAATTTTTATAACATGCCTGTGAGGATTTCAATGCAGGTTATCATTTTCTGATGGAGAATGAGATAGTTCCTGCTCTCTGAAGTGTAATTTTAAATTGATTCTTGAATTTCAGCAATCCTGAAACTATTTTTAACTCTTCTTTGAATTTTAAAAGTTTATTCCCAATAGTGCATTTGAAGTTGGGAACTTGGAATAGTCAAGTTTCTTTCACCTTTGGAGAGGTGGAATACTACATTTACAAGAACTGCATGTTAAGTCTGTGCAATACATTGTTCTAGTTACCATGACTACCTCTAATAAATGTTTGTATACCTCAGCAGTGTCTACATCCAGTTAAAACACTTTATTGACATTCGCTTCCTGCTGCATTTGGCACAATAAACTGAAGCCAGAAACAATTATGATTTTAAAGGAAACAGATATTGCATGTTCACACTTTCAAACCTGTTTTTTCAAAATCCCAGGTGGTTAGAGTAGCACATACACAATTAGAGCATGCACAGTGTTTTCAGTCATTTATGGAGCAGTCAGGAGGAGGGCTGGTGCCTGATCTGTGCATACAATCACATGCTCAGGCGAGCTTTAGTACCCAGCCTGGTAGTGTTATTTGTGTTAAAGTATGGATTCCTATGCAACCTGGAGCACAAAAGGTTTTATAAGTCCTACTTCATGTCTAATTATTTTGCCAGAAGATATCCTAGGCAACAGATACAAGTTAAGACTGGACTTTAGGGAAAAAAATCTTCACAAGAAGGGCGGTAGAGCAAGGCTGCCCAGAGGAACTTGGGATCTTGGGTTTCCAGGACTTGGTGAGAAAAAAATCATAGCTGACCTGATCTGGTGGTGGCAACACACAATCCTTTTGCATGGGAGGCAGTACACATTGATCACCAAACTCTCTTCTAAGCAACATTTAAACTTAAGAGAACCTCTTATATGAACTGGATGCTGTAGGTTTAATATTCCTATTTATTCACATAGCTGTATACATGCACACACATGCTTACCCATACAGAAACTGTAAGTAGCTATACAGCCTGCACTTTTAAGAACACTAAACATACATGCATTCTCATTCGTGCCCCTGCAGACAAGTAGATTCCAAAACAGGACTTCTAACCTAATATCTGCTTGACATATGTGTGTGCATTATTTTTGATCAAATTGTGGCTGTGGCCTCCGCTGAGGTTTGCAAGATGATTCAGGGAAGGGAGGGTTGCAAAACACAGAGTGCAGCTGCCAGCAGCTGCTCTAGTCCTCTGGGGTGGAGGCATGAGCATCACCAGCTGCTGCAGACATTTTAGCTGGTTCTTACTCTCCTGCCCAGGAGGAAGTGAAGGTCTGCTGGCTCAGGAGATGGCACAAAGATAAAAGCATGTCACATTTCCTAGAGATTCAAGAGGTGCTGATATCGTCTGCTTCTTGCAGTGTAAAACTTTTGACTTTTAAGGTTAGCTGCGTTGCAGAGGTTTATTAGCCTTGGACTCCAAGCCTCCATGAGGGTAGGATGATTTTGTCAATTAGACCAGTATGAGAGTAAGTTATATTCAAAGAGGAGCAGCAATTTGGAGCAAACTCAATAAATCTTTAGGTATCTGAAATGCAATGAGAAAGGGAGTACACCTCTGTGGAGCAAGGCCAATCTTCCATTAAGGGAATTTTGCTGTGCTGGACCGATGCTAATTTGCAGTGTAATGATAAGAAACACGCATTTTAATTGAAGAGCTGGTTTTGCTCTTACTCTTTCATGCACTGCAATACCACTTGCAGAAAAATTAACCTCTGGGCCCCAGTTTCATGTTCTTTAGTCAAAAGCAAACACTTCTAAATTTTGATGAATTTTACTTTAAGATGGCCAAAGAACAAACATTTAATCTGCTTCTAGAAATATTTACTAGCCTCAAAAGACACTGAAATTTTAGATTTAATCACCTGGGCAAAAAATTGACAGAAAAAGATACAAAGCCTGCAGATCTGATATGTTTAGCACACTCACTACCCACAAGACTGGTGGCAAATGTGTCTCTTTAAGGAAATGTTTTAGGTTTCCTTATGTAGAATCTTCTAGCAGCCAAGTAAGCAGCAGCGGTAATGCAGCATAAAAATTGTTCAAACACTGTCTGGCATTAACTCTTATGACTGAACTGCAGCACTGGAGAGAAATATATTGTTCATTTATTAGTAAAATAAAAATTTACTTAATGTTAATGTAATTGTTCTAAGTACTATTTGTTCCTATCTCTAAATCCTTCCTCACAGATCCTTCTGTTTCCTGTTCTGTATTCTCAGCCAAGACACCCCTTGCAATAGGGAGTTTGGTCTCTCTCATGGACACCAAACCACACACCTTTTCATTCACCTCTCTCTGATCCCTCATATTTCTGGCTTGCTGCAGTCCTTCCTTTTTCCCAGACCTCAGTTTTCCAATGGGTCTCACCTACCTCAGCTGTTTTTTGGCAGAAGGGGGAACTGGCAGCTGGCAAGCATCAGTTCCCAGCAGATGCGCAGCATAGGGAAGGAAGGAAACTCCACAGCAAATGGTGCAGATGGAGTCTGACCCTATTGTGTTCACTTGGCCCTGACATTCAATGAACGAATCCTTTCCTTAGCCCTGAGTAGGTCTTTCTGTGGCTTCTGCAAACCCAAGGCTAGTCAACAACTCATCACACAACTAGACACTACGTCTGCGTTCTTAAATGTCAGAATTGCCACAGGTTCGGTCTGTCATGAGGAGAAATGGTTTCTGCACATACGAAGAAGTAACCCTTAGAAACAGTGAAATAATGGAAAATTGCAAAGAGTCAGTTTAACAACATGTCAGGTAGGATTCATTCCAGGTGAAAATGCCTGAATATCTTAAAATGTGTATCTACATACATAAACACAGCTCTTATTGCCACAGATTCCTAGCAAGACACACAAACATATATTATGTCTTCAAAAAAAAAAAAAAAAAAAACACCAGAAGAGAGCTTTTATATTAAAATGTAGTGTTACATAGTCATAAAATTCCATCTAAAACGATTTATTAAATTATGCTTTCTATTCAGCCTTATCCTACGACTTCCTGTTTACTTGGAATTAGTTTGTGGGGGATTTTCAGTCTTGTGTTTGTTTTCTTTTCTTTTTTTTTTCCGCATTATTTCAATGACTTGTAAAGGCTAATAGGGAAGTTCGTTCCAAGAAAGAAGTTAATGAAGGCAGCAGATCCTGATTCCTTACAGAATTAGAAAACTGTGTCCATGGAAACAAAAAGAGAAGTAAAACCTGAGATTCCCCTTTTCTTCTCTGCTGTGTGACGTGATGAGAAACAATATCTGAGGACAAATATTTTGTTGTAGCAACTCCAAGACATGAGGTGCCAGAAAACAAGCATCAGACAAGCTCCAAATGATGACACATACTAAAAGGTAGCACCTGCCATTTCCAAAACTACTGTGTCATGACATGTACCTTTGCAATGAGTATCCCTAAGCTATTGGTCTGTCGGTTTGTGTTGGTTTTGTAACTATTGGTTTTATGTAAAAACAGAAATCACTTTTGGTACTGGCTCATGGAAATATATCATGATAGCAATTTAAATCATGAATTAATGTATTACTGTAACTTTAATGTTGCTGATGTCCCCAACATGGTTTGGGAGATTATCCCCCTCACACAGCTACTCAAATTTTACTTACTAGTGTAATCTAGAAGGTTACAGCTCATGGTGATATGCCAGCAAGCCTGACCTGGGGTGACCCTTTCCTCCTACTGTGTTTTATATCTTCCCAGATTTTTCATTTTCTATTTATAGTACATATTTTTAAAATCTTTGTTTAAAGGAGCACCATCTTAACAGGATGACTCCCCTTTCTTATTTCCCTCTGACATGACTGCCAATAGCCTTTTAACATCTTCCTTATTCTTCATTTCAAAATGCTGGCCTCCCATCCTTTTACTTTTCCTGGAGAATACAGATCTGCTTTCCCTACTCTTTCTTAATAGGCTGCTTTTTCTGTATCACTCTTGGAGCAATCTACTGAATCTTCTCTGTTGCCACAGATATAAGTTAACCACCTCTACTTTAATAACTTGTGGTAGCCCTTTTGTTTTAAACCTATGAAGATTTGTATCCATTTGACAGATTTGGAGGAATGATTTAGCAAACATAGTCATAGATATGAGAGTGACTATGTTTCTGTCTCAGTCACGCTGAGGTAAAATACACACACTCATAGCCACACACACATACACAGTCATGCTGGTCATCAGTAGAGCAGTTTAATTTCATTTGAGTGACTAAAAGGTTAACTTGCATCACCTACTCAAGGTTTCTCTTTACTTTTGCAGCTAGTCAACCCAGGCCAGCCATTTCCCTCTTCTTCCGTTCAACTGTCTTAGTACATCTGATAGCAGCAAACCTGCTTGTTTAAAATGCAGTGCTTATTTATCTGCTGTATTCTCTGATTACCACACTGCTGGTGATCTGAAGCCTGACTATCTCAGAATAATGTGAATAGCTAGATGAAGTAAAAGTCCAGCAAATGTTCTGCATGGGAACATCAGAAAGGTCTTCTCTGATTTAAAAAACAGTCTTTTCTTATTCATCTTCCTAGTTGACTAGAACCGAGCAAGGGATACTGAGCCATAGCAAAAGTGATGGTATTTTTCCATTAAATTACGCTTGGTAGCTTGAGCTAACTCAGTTGGAAAAATGCCCTGTTTCTTCATCCTAGTCTGAAAAAATCCCTAAAGCTGAGTCTAGAATTGGCAAAGCTTCAGAAGTGAAGAAGAAGGCTTCTAAGTGCATCAAAAAAACCCTGTCTACCCCATGGCAGTGATTAATGGCAGTGATTTCAATAGACTTCAACATATGTCTTTTGAAAGAAACAAACGAGGCAGACACTTATACTGCAGCAAAAGCATATCTGGCTAAAAATGCTCCATAATCACACCTTTTTCAAATCTGAGCAACTTCATCTATTAGAAGATACCTTTGGGATATCTTCCACATGAAGGCTGGTATTTCTCCTTAAATGGAGATTATTCAAACACTTTTTCACATTATTTGAACATATTTCTTTTATAACCTCAGAGGATTATTTGACTTCACTGTGGTGACAGAGATATCCAGACAAACTGGGTGCTAAATAACATGTCTCCAAAACTGGAAGCAGCATTATGCTGTTATACCACTGCACTCCTTCCATTGGGCTAATCAGCTCCAACTTAGGAGCACAGCACTGTGCTAACAGCTCTGCTCCCACAGGGATCCCCAGGTAACTCACACACAGAGCTAGCTCATGTACCTGTGCTGTCTAGACAAAGCTGTAATGTCATTTGTGCATTCACACTCCATAGAAAACTTTTCAGAAGTCCAGGATTATTAAGTGCTTGGCTTCCCTCTAAAATTCTTTCTGGCAATTCCTCCCATACTCATCCATGACTTCATGTTTAATAGCTATAATTAAATCCTGTGCTTTAATGGTGATCTACGTGAACAGCTTTGCTTTCCGTAGATAGGATAGTTACTCAAGTCATTAGTTTCCTGGCTATTCCATAGAAGCGACTCACATGGTGAAAGCAAGATTAACTTCTGGAGAGTGCTGAAATATCTTTCTTTCCAAAGGGCACTTAAAGTATTTGAACTAATTTCTTTGCATGGGAAGAACAAGAAGTCTTCCTGGCACAAGAGCTCCATTATTTATCCTAGTTTCTGCTATTTTCAGCTTGCTCCTGGTAACATCTTAATTTCTTTGAGTAATTCTGTTTCCTACGGAGGAAAAAAAAAGTCTTTCCTATATCTACTCTTTACCTTATATGGTAAAAATTACAAGAATGTGTTAGGAAAGTCTTTGCAAACAAATTGCCACCTTTTGGAAGTCTGATAGCCTCTTTCAGATGTTTCCTGTTTTTTCTATAATATAAATGACTGATGTGTTATTGATTTCTGTCAAGTCTTGCTTTCTGTTAGTACCACCTGGTTTACAGCTATGCCACTATGTCACTGCTAAAGTGACACTCTGCTTAGGCTGACTGCTGGAAGGAGAGACTGGTCCTGCCTCCAGAAGTGCAAACAGACCACACACATGGGGTACCAAAGCGAAACACAGTGCAAACTTGGCTAATGCTACTCAGAAATGTCGACTCAAAACATATTCAAAACCTTAACCCATAGATCATACTTTCATTGCACTGTTGCTTTTTTTTTTTCCTTTTCCCTTTTTCTATCTTTAAGGTCGTTCAAGATGAGTTCCAGTGTTTTCCTTTATCCCTTGACATCTGGGCCCTTAATTGTGATTACACCAATCTGAAAATCAACATTCAAATCTCTCAGTAGTAACAATTTTCAGCAACGGTACTGTGCACTTAGAAAACAGAGTAAAACCAACAAAATATTATTCTTGCTTTTTTTTTTTTTTTTTTTTTTTAATCTTGCCAGCTTTTTAAATTTCATCTCAAATTACTCATTGTTTTCTCCCCTGGCTGCTGGAAATAGGTCCTCTCAATTTCCTTCTCTCCCTAGCTAGTTCTGCTGCTTTTAGAATTCTCTTTCATCTTTATTTTCCCATCCTTGAACAAAATGGTTAACACTATTAAGTTAGGGGTTTACTTGGCTGTGATTATCTACTGTAATCTTGATTTACCAGGATACTCTTGATCAAGGTCCATATTTTAACTTTTCTGCTGGCTACAATATTTATTTATCTAACTGTTCAACAATTCATCACGGTATTAGTTTAAATGACACTTACTTCCTAGTTTGTCATAAGTTACATCTTGATTTATATTATTATCTTTCATTTTTTCAATCTTTCATTTTCCCACTCTTTTTCTAGTTATACAAACAGTTCCCAGTTGAGGTTGTCTCTTTGACAGACAAGGCACAGAATATGAAAGTGTAAGAACTGATGTACTTTGGTTGACCAAAAGTCTATTTAGCCCAATCTACTAATCTTGATAATGGCTAGCAGAAGCTGTTCAAGGACTAGCAGCAGCATACGTAATTAATTCAGTGATCTATCCCCAAGGTATCCAACCTGCTTCTGACAGTCAGCTTACAGACTTCCTGAGCCAGAAGTTCAATCCAAAATATTGGCAAGGGCTGTTCTTTCAAGAATTCGCCTGATCTCTTTTTGAACACATATATACTTTTGTCTTCCAGAATATCCTGTGGCAATGAGTTCCATTACATACGTATGTATAAGTTGTGTGAAAACAATTCCTTTTTTGTGTGTGTTTTAAACCCAGTCACTTAATAGGGTGTGCTCTCATTTCCAAACTGCTACAAATAGTGAGACAATGGTTCCAAATTTTATTTCCCATCACCATATATGATATTTGAACTTCTTCCAGAGGCCCCAGTTCATTTTTAAACTCAAATTCTCATCTATTTGATCTTCCTTTATCTGAAAGGAGGTGAATGGCATCTAGGAACACCTCAGGCAGCCCCACAAAGTATCTCACTTGGGGACCAATGCTCAGGTTCCAAGCACATCCTGTCACCATATCTGTGGCTCACCTTCAGACTTACTACAATGTCTTTAAAGTCTGAAAAGTGTGGGGCTGCTTTGCAGCTTACCCTGTCAATGGAGACTTAGCTGTAAGCTATGCATCAGGGTTATGTAGGAAAAACTTCTGAAAGGAGAGCACAGCACAGCACAACACGGCAAGATCCTTCAGATTCAGCACATCTGGAGCTGAACTGCGATTTTGGGACATTCAGGTAAGCAGCCAGTCAAGCACCTATTTAGTACACAGCTATCTTTCTGTTACCACATTGCTCAAGAAAAATGTGTAATTACTCCAGCAAGCAGTTTAACATGATATGTAGGCAGACTGTCTGCACTACACTTTAACAGCCTCTAGCTATAAATAACATTATTAGGAAAGCACATTGCCTTAGATGGAGAAAACAGAGATAATCACCTTTCTGACTGTCTAGAAACATATTTAGATTTCATGTTTAAAGATTCAAAATAGACTCAACAAATGCACTCAGTTTTAGACATTGGGCTCAGCTCCTTATCCAAATGATACAATTGAAATAATAATGCCAACAACTTATTAAAAGTTTTATAACTCATTAAAATACTGGTCAAAAATCTGAAACCTTAAAGGCTCTTCAATTAAAAGGTGAAAATTAGGGCCATGACAGATTTGTTTCAGGAGGTAAAACACAGGTGGCTGACGCAGCTACCCCCCAGCTGTGCACATGTACCATGATGGATGCCGGTGGCTGAACCTGGCACCTCTGAACCACCATGGATTCTAGCTAGGGTTTCCAGACAGTATTAGGGCTGGTTTATGTAGAATGTGAGCCTGCAAATTCTGACTGATTTTGAGGAGGACATTCTGCATGTGTCTCTGCCATGCCAGGGATGTTACAGACTAAAGCCATGTTGCTGCTGACTCTGGGATAGTCGAATCACTTGGTATGTCCTGAACTGTCCTCTTCCTGGAGCAAAATGGAAAAACAGTGGCTGCAGCCTATTGATCACATTTTTCTGCTTTCATACCTTCAATTCTTCCTTCTTTATGTGGTGGGGAGAAAGACCCCGAGCCCCAGGTCTCTGCATCTACTTTGAAAACACTATGCCCATTCTCCTCTTTTCAAGCACTATTGGCTCATGGCCATGCTGGCCTGCTGAAAAGGCCAAGTGTCCCACCCATCAGAGCCTAACCTGGGAAGCCTGATTGCCATTTACCCAGTGAGCATCTCCCCAGGAAGCTGTGTAACCACACAGCAAGCAGGTCTCTAAGAGTAGCCACTTTGGAATACCTTCTGACCCAAGAAAGTGGATATAGCTTTGTGGTAAGATAAATGAGCAAGTTTCCACTATGAAGCCAGATTATTCTGGCCATCCTGCCCCCTTGTAATATGTGAATATTTTTCCCCTCATCTTTCATGAGCATTGTTAGGATGCACAGAAATGACTGCACCAGGTGTCTGTCATGTACACCGCTGGGACCACTACAGCCCTTTATGTTGTGTCTTTCAGTTTCGTCCACTGAAGGTCAAGCACCTTAGAAACAGCCTGACCTGTGTCCAGCTGTAACCAGCAGTGGTTAGGTAGTCAGGTGGAATTTCACCCATCAGATATGCATATTTCTGTTGAAAAAATTAATTGGCCAGATTTATCAAACCAGTGACCTACCTATCAAACTAGGCCAACTAGGTTGGTCTTCCACTTTCTATTTGAAGAGATGCAAAATAAATGCACAGCACCTTAGCGAACAACAAGCAAAGGGCGTAACTGGCCTGCAGCCCATGCAGGATATTCATTCACACAGGATACCTGCTCTGACCACTCCTTGCTATAAATTTGGTTTTGGTGTTTTTCCTGACAGAAGGGCAATCCCACACCCAGGCACTCCCCATATGTCCTCAGCAAAGTTGTAAAATGAGCTCTCTGAGTCAGGACTTACACACTGTGGGTAAATACACTTGATAATGACCTACAGCCTTACAAAAGGCTATAAGGATATCTGGTGTGGGACTTGATTGGTATGGATTGTCTTGTGTGAGTGCCAGATCCAGATGACATCTCCCATGTTGGAAACATTATTTTTATAGTTTATGAAAAATATAAGTAAGATTTAAAAATCTCTATTTTTGTCTTCATCATTTGGTTCATCTTAAATATTTGCACCTTCTAATGATTATCACATACTTCCCTCTGTTCATCCTCTGATCATAGCCAGAACTTGATCTTCATTCCTTTCCAAACTTCATGGTATTTGGCTTATTATGGTTGTTCATGCCAATTATTTCTCAAGAAGAGGAGAAACATCACCAATAGACATGTGTCTAAACATAAAAACACCAAAGGCATAGAAAACACCTTTACATTAATGGTTATATCACATGTATGCAATATTAACTGAGCAGCTAAGAATACAAGTGACACCCAAGTTAAAAACGAACAGTTCATTATAATCTAGGCAGTAAACAGGCAGCTGGCTTCTATGGATATTCTACTTCCTGCTGCTTTCCACATATGTAATGTTTATTTCAGATTTCAGTGGGCTTATGCAAACTGGACACTCTACAAACTTCTGATTAGATTGTTTGACTTTCTGATGAATGAGTGGTACAAATTGCTCTTTGTAACAAAACCCAGAAGTTAACCATACTGCACACTCTTGCCATAGAGATTTGGCTCCTTAATTCTAACTGTAGCAGCTCAGGCCCTGCTGCAATGATGACGACTCATCATCCTTGCTTACACACAACATTCAGCCAGTGGATAATATTTGATATATGCAATTTTTGCTTGTTTGCTTTTCAAAACATCCACTTTGTAATTGCTAAACAGGGAAATTAGGAGCTTCATAATTAGAGCTTTCCTTAGTTAAACCAATTTCTGCCCAGGTGATACAGTTACCACACACTTCGATCACAGTGCCTCTAAAGCAAAGTGAGTTACATGGTCTTTTTTGCATGAGCATTTCTTACAGAGTGGGGTTTTTTTGAGAGTACTTTTAGTTGCTATCAATTCCCACGGATATTCCTGGTCTAATCTACTTTCTCGCTAGAGGCATGACCTAGCTCTCAGCAAAATAGATGGGAACCTTTCCATTAATTTCAATGGATCCCTAAAGATCAATTAACAGATCATTGCTTAGTTCTGTGCAAAGCTCTGCTAGGGGTGGATTTTGCAACTATTTTGTAAAGGAGACATACAGAACCTGGAAGTTTATTTTGGGTAATTCATGTCCCTATCAGGTAATGCAGTAGAATACATTAAAAGTGCTAATGTGAGCACTGGTATCTAGACAAATATCTCATTTATTCACTGCCATTAGGGCTCTTGAAAAGAGCACCCCATAAATTCTTAATGATAAGTACCTAAAATAAGTGTCAATAAGACATACCGGATCAGACCAGAAAACAAACAAGCTGTCATATTCTGAGATCTTTTTAGTAGCACTTAATTGTGACACCTGAAGAAAGTACTGCCCTTGTTTTTGAAAGAAATGTTTTTCTAAGGGTGACATTTTCATAGATCATAAAATAAAGTCTCCCAGGTAGAGTAGATGCAGGGAAGCCAATGCAGGAAAAAGGTTGCCTCTCTGTTTTGTACTGCCTCCCAGCTTAGAGAGTTAAAATCAGATTCCAATTTCCAGATAATACACCTTTGTCCAGAACCCAATACCAACACTTCACGTGTTTTTTGTTAAATCAGTAATAGTATCTAAATAACATTTTGAAAAAATATTAGTTGGAGATTTGGGGAAAAAATGAAGAAATCAAAGTGCAACATGTATTTATCATGCCAGGCTCTCCAGATATTTTTCAGTCATAATAGTCTTTCCGATCAAATGAAAGGTGGGTAAATCATTTGAGGAGAGTTACTAGGAAATTATTAATTCAACTGAGAGACAATGGGTAGTGTTAAAAGGGGGACTTCCGGCTAGAGGAAGACCAGCAAGGAAGTTTCTAAAGGATCAGTCAGGGCCCATCTTGTTTAATACTGTCTTCAGAGAATTGGCACAGAAATAGAAATGAGCTAATGAAAGGTGGTGACAATTCTTGAAAGTATCTGTCATCACAGTGAAAAAGCAGGATGTTTTAAAGGAAGAGCTGGACAACTTTGTGGCCTAGAATAATAGAAATGGCACAAAATGCAACATTATGATAGCTAAATTTTTCAACCACTAATAAGACCTTTTTTTACAACACACTACTTGGAAATAAATGAGAGGGAGAAATAACTGAGAGCATCAGTTGCTCACAATATGATCATGATCCATCTACGTGATCTGACTGTGAAGAAGGCAAGTGCAATCCCCATTAATCTTTTTTCCAGGAGAGATAAGAAACTATTAATGTCATTGTACTTGTGAAACCTCCTCTGTATATAGTTCTGATTGCTTGTGTTCAAGAAAGGTGAATGCATGCTGAAAAGAAATACAGTGAACAAAATAATGACAAGCAACTGAAAGCACTTAAGCTGTCTAGCAGAACAAGAACTGTGAGGTAATATGCTTGCTGCACCACAGGGGTAAAACAGAGGAGCCAGAAAAAAGCAGTAAAGCCAGAGGACAATGTCAGGATGACTAAAGACAAGCATAAACTGGCCATGGGTGAACATAACCCAGAAATTAGGAAAAATTTTGTAACCATCAGAATGTTATGACCTGGAACAGCTCTTCTCCTACAAGTGTGGGGTCATATTTTTGCAAAGGCGCTTCATGAGTTTGTAAAGAAAATGTATTACGGACACATGAGATAGAAAAGATTTGCACTTCCATGCTATAGTTTTAAATACAGACATTTCAGTCTTCACTTAAAATCTCCTGGTCTGTTTTTGATGAGTAGGTTGGTGAAGTTGGGTCATTGAGGGGCCCAGTTGTAGTTTTTCCACAAGCCCTTGAGACTGATGACTGATTTGTAGCAGGCTCAAAAATAGATTAGCAATCAGACCATGAGCCAGAGCTAGGATAGATGGAATTTCTGCCAGAATATTTCCCTTGCTGTGGCACCACACAGTATGAAGTGCACT
>JAOEHX010053539.1:0-17271 GCA_025448015.1 Bolborhynchus lineola | reverse complement strand
AACTCTAGGCACCAGGAAAATTTCAGGTTAAAGAGGTTATAAAATTTCAGGTTAAAGAGGTAAGCATATACTGAGATTAGCAGCTTTTTCTACCAGCAGGGTTTTCTATCAAAATTTTGGGTTTAGGCTCCTCAGAAACACTTTGTTCCTGCTTTAGGATTAAAATTCTCTGTCATATATAGCCCTTGGTCCAGTCACATGTGATAGCTGCAAATCCAAAATCGAAAATAAGCATGAATTGTCAGCTTTGTTCACACAAAAGTACTCATCAAAAGTGCAAATGAACTGGAGGCTGTTACTCTGGATATGCATTGTGTCAGATTTTGGATCCTGCAGATTTCAGAGACATGTAACTGAGAACAGAATTTCATCATGTGCATCTAATGGTTTTGCTTTATATGTGTTGTCTTCAGTTAACTCACCTTAAGTTACTTAAGTATTGAAGGTGTAAGTGAAGCTGAAGTGGTAAATAACATGTAACACTGCACTGCTACATACCCAAAGGGCGTCTTGCCTTCAATTTGAACTGTGCTCACTGGTACTGGTGATATTGTGGTATTGGTGTCTCCCAGACAGTGCAGTGACACTCTGTGAATATGCCAACCTGGAAAGAAGGCATAAAGAGATTGCATTTACAGGAACATCCTTTTCACCCTGGTCACACTATGTTTTGAGAAGAACTGGCAGGAACCTGCTTTGAGGAACAGCTTCGCCCTGGTTGGCAGCTGGGTTCTCTGTGTTGCAGGCAGAGCTCCAAGGTGATCTCACCATCACCATCTCTTTAACCTCATTTCCTGAGGAACTTGAGCTTCTCTATTCATGCTGTCTTTCCATTTGTATTTCAGTTTGTCTGTCATTCACCTCCTACCCTGGTAGCTTTTAAATCTGACAGCTGCTGACAATCACGTCAGTCAAAAAGGGAGAATTTCTGATGGGAGATGAGTCCCTACAAGCCTTGTGAAAATCAACAGGTGTGTAGAGGAAAGCAGCTAAGGCAAATCAGAGAAAAGAGAAACACAGAAAAGTTTCAACGTGAGCCCCACAAGACCTTGTGGCTAGACAAACACCACACGTGTCTGTTTACTGATCAGCATGCATATGGGCCAGAGCATCTGCAGCACTGTGCTACCTCAACATGTATTTAAAGGACATGGGTATGGGATGAGGTGATTTAAAAAATACAGAAATAGAGGAAATAATAGAAATGAGTTAGGATTAACGTGAGGATGTGTACCAGACATGAAGGGATTGGGGAAATCTTACAGACTTTCGAGAGAAACTGATTATCATGGGAAGGCTAGATGAAAATCCATGGGAAGCTGGGCTTCCTTGTTCTGCTTCTCTTGAAATGGGTTATGTGACATATTTAGAACAGAACCAGCTCAAAGTATAGTGGCAAAAATGCAGATCTTCAGAGTACAACTAAACTACGATTTCATTAGATACTGTCTTCATTCCAGATTAGGCCAAATTTGACAAGAGAGGTAGCTGCGCCAGTGCAGTAACTGTATTCAGAGTGAAAAGAGACTTGCAGCTAAGCTTTCTATAAAGTCCCCTGCTGAGTAGTTACACTCCTAAAAACTGAGTATCAGAGTTAAAACTAAAGAAACATTGGCTGCTTCAAGTAATGAATGTGGGTTATTTTCAAGCATAAAAGATACCCTTCCTGCAGATAAAACAGGCCCCCGTCAAAGATCAACAGACGTCTCTGCTGTCACACACTTGAACTCCCTGTTTGCTGCCAGCATCCGATCCTCTCATCATTCATGCTGCATATATGCTCGCTCACTCCCAGGCTCTCTTCTGAAGCAGAATGACTAGTTTCCTTGGAGAGGAAGCCTGGACACAGTTGACAGGATAGTTTGCTCCAGGCTCTGCTCCAGACGGACAAAATGGACTTGGACTGCAGCAAGTTTAACTCCCTCAGCCCATGACAGTTGTCTGATGTTATTCCAAAAGCCTTGTGTCCTTAAATCCCCTATGTGCTGTCATGGCAAGCCAGTCAGGCAATGCATACTCTGAATTAGTAAATCACAAATGTTTAATAATAAGCTCTTAGGGCCATATTGGGTCAGAGGAGATCTGTGCCCAGAACTATCCCAAATCTGGCCACACTGCCCTAAAGAAAGTAGTAACTCCTAAGCAATGTGGACAGGAGTTATCTTGCACTGTTTGGCCTGGGGTCGGAGACTACCCCTGGGGCAGCTGCCCTGGTAGCACAGACATGGCCTCACAGAAACCAGGGCAGACACCGGAGCTCCCAACAGAAAGACTTTGCTCCTAGGCTTATGGCTGGAATTTGAACTATTCACACTGATAGGTGCCACCCCTCGCCATCAGCTTTCACTCCGGAGGGAGACGCGGGTGGCCCCTCCAGCCCTTCTCCTCAAAGGCTGCTTAAAGTATTCCCTCAAAATAGATAATGAGGTAATAATTTTATTTTCCTAGTTGCTTAAGGAGAGCGTTAGAAGAGTTAATCCAGGGATCAAAGGTCTTTGTTAACAGAGTGTCTTTTGAATCCCATGTGCAACGGTCACAAAAATAACACAGAAGGTGTACATATCTGAAAACGACAGCCAGGATGGAAACCAAAGCAGTCACTGTCTTCTAATGGCATTTAGTGTCTTTCAAATATTTGGGTCAAGTTTGATTTCACTGCTTTATGTAATTTGCTGTGGGATTAGCTGGCTGCTGAATCTTCTCATGGAAGTAGAACTTTCCAAAACGGCCTTAAACTCCAGTGACGAGTACACTTATTTGTATGTCAACTACAGGTTCTATTTATAGGATGATGAAAATATCCCCCAATCAGTAACTCTCTAATAGACAAGCATTTCATAAAAATAGATTATTAAAAACAAACAAAGAAGCAGGCATGGTTTAGGATAACAAAAACATTGATATTCCAAACTCTCCTCGTACGCCTTACATTTAAGACATTAGTAAATTCAGAGAATAAACCCATTCAGACACAAACACACTAGCTTTACGTAAGGAATTTGGGTTTTCAGGGAAAAGGAATATTAATACATCCTATTGTAAATGAACACAAAAATAAGTGGAGGCTTTTAATGACTCACACATAAAATTAAATTAACTGCTTTCTGTGATATCCAGTAGAGCGTGCATGAAGGCACTTACCAGAGGTGTAGGTGCTTTTAAAGGGTGTTGATTTAAGACCTGATTTGTTTGAAGACTGACTTGAAAGAATTTCAAAGGATGTAGCTTAATTAAAAATATTCCAAACTTTGCATTCCTCGCAAAACCTTTTGACCTCTCACGACATTTAATGCTTGAAGGTGAGGAGTTGACTGACTGCTTCTCACTTCACTAAAAGCACTCCCGATCCTTCCCCCCGTGCAGTAACCCTCATTAATTGTTGATAGGCACTCGTTACACCAACCTAACCCAAGCGTCCAGGACGGGTTAGTATGTTGCAGGCACCTTCTGCACTGGGGGAACTTTTTCCAGCTGTGTGTCAAACTTGCCTAATCCCCTCAAAGATCCCCAGAACAGAGCGTGCACATGAAGCCGTGTGTGTTGCAGCTATTGCCAAGCCTGGCATTCCCACCGATGGAGGAATCAAATGGAGCTATCCGTTAACAGGCCAGAGAGGAGTCATTAGAGGGACTCCTCCAACCCCTGCTGCCTCCCATGACGGATGGCCTGCTGTCACCCCCTCTGAGGGGGCCTCTCACCATGCAGGCTGTTTGCATTCAGTCAACACTTTGCTTTTATAGGCCTGTGGAGCCAAAGATTGCTAGACTTTTGAACCCCAGGCTAACTTCTGTCTGGCTACAGCCTCATTTTCTGGAGCCAAAATCTTTTTTAACAACTACACAATAACGAGTAATTAGGGTAGAGTCTGCTAATCTTCTCCTTTGGGCCTGGAGGTTGTGTATTCAGAATCCATTGGGGTGAAGGTAGAATTACTGCCATCAAAGCCTGAGGTTACTTTGTAAAAGGGGTTGAACTCTGGGTCAAGGAAATGTTAACTGGACAAAGAGAGATCAGGGCAGATAGTGTTAAAATTAAAACTGTCTTACTGAGATAATGCAGAATTGACTGCTTTTCTTCTGGAAACTAGCTGAACACAAGATGTGAAGGAAAAGCTAGAGCACTTCTTTCAAAGGATGAAAACAGCAATAAATGATCTATTGACTTACTTTCATTTGGGAATTTATTTTTAGGCTCTTTATACAGTAAGATAAAGTAAAATATCTTATTTTTATGGCACCTTGTATTTGGGCCACTCTGTTTCCTAAGGCTGTTTGATTTACTAAATTAAATGGGTTATTTCTTAAATATATTCTTTCTCTCAAAAGCCTCAGTGCAAAATTCATTAGAAATTGAGAGGTTTCTGCTCTTGACTTAAGAGTCCTGAGTACAAATGGGACTTGCTGGGTGTTCGTAAGGATAAACAAGTTCAGACTCACATGTACATGGAGGAAACATTCTCCAAAAGAGAGTGGTGCCCATGCCCTGGTTATAGCACTACTAGGCTGGTTTTCATACCTCCACTGCTTACACACGGCATGGGTTGAGGAGAGATTCAAGTTTCATCAAGGGGTTAGAGCCCAACCACTGGAAATCTTTAAACATGGAAAGTAAGAACAGAGATTCTGCCTGGAAACCCATCACAGAGCAGGGCAGCCCTCGTTCCACAGTATGGACTCACTCCAAAATTAATTCTGCTCACTGCCATCAAGGATAACAAATACATCACTACCCCCCTGCCACTATCAAAGCTGACAGCTCCAACAGGCTTGGCGGTACTTTGTTCTCCCTCATCACTGCAAGCAGGCTTTTGCCTGCTGCTGCCAGAGGATTCTGAGTCCCTATATGGGAGCAGAAGACTGGAAATGCTGAGGCCAGCCATTTCCCATGCCAGGTTCTGCTGGGCTCTGCCATGGCACCTTGGCCACCTCCGGTTCAGTTCTCAGGGTAAAGGCATATTAAATGGTGCTGCAATTGCCAGGATTAAGCCAAGTACATTAAAGCAGATATGGCTTTCTTCTTCCAAACTGAGCTATCAGAAGAATCCCCTTATGGGTCCTCTGCAAATTTGAAGGCTCCTAGAGTAGCTGATACAGGTACTATTATGGCAGAAAGAAGGCTTTGTACCAGACCAATGGTGGCAAAACCAACTCTCAGCTCTGTGGTGGGACATTTGGCGCACAGGGAAAGATGTCTCCAGCCCCACCTCTTCCTCCCAGGGAGGTGGCACCCTAGAGCTCCCCCTGGGACTATGGACAGGAGAAGACTTTCCAGGCTGTCCATTAAAAATGGCAATATCCAGTCTTCTTGAGCTCCCTGTTATTTTATTGGCATTTCCCAGGGGTTTTAAGGACCCCAGGATGGCATTACCTTCATGAAAATGTAAACTTCCTCTATACATGAGATAAATGGAACAGGTCTCATCAGTAATAGCTTTCTTTTGTGATCGTAGGTTTCGCATTTATTTTCTTTTAATTATGTCAAAGTAAAATAAATTAGTGGTGATGACTAATCATAGACACAAAGCATTTCTCATTCCTTTGAAGGATTTTTCTGACATAAAGTTTAAAGATGACAAGTGCATTTTTATGTTAATTACAGCCATGTGAATTACCCCAGATAGATGGCACAACAATGATGCTAAAATCTACCAAAGTGAAAGCTGCCTTTCTTTCTGAAGCCTCACATAGGAACAGTGTTCATGGTACAACAGACACTGGGATATGCTTCTTCTAGGTTCAGTTTGGAAGTAACAGCTCTCTGCTGCACTAGCAGAAACACCGAACTAGTTTGCTTTTTGCCTTTTAAATGCCTCACTAGAAGCATTAATCACTTAGATTAAACTAACCAGTGTAGCTATACTGTGAAGGAGTTCTGTATGTGTGAATGTGATAAACTGGTTTTCAGTCAGATACCTCCCAGCCTGAAATTTAAACCTCTGTCCGAATTCAAATGCTTTCACCCATACTCTTTCCTGTTTTAACTCTGCAAAATGGCATTTTGTGGTTACCAGTGCAAACTGCCCATCTAAATACCACCCTATACTTCAATTAGAACAACTTTTGGGGTTAGAGTATAATTTATAAGCACATTGCAGTTGATATAAAAAGATCTGTCTGTTCAAAATAAGAAGAAAAAAATAGACAGAAAATGATGGTGCAAAATCAAGAATTGGCCTTCTTTTGTAAGGAATTTGTAATTTCACATGTGGGTGTTTTACTCTGTTGGGCAGCTAGCAAGCCATTCTGGGGGTCTTACAGGTTTGTTTCCTTTAGGAAAAGGTGTGCCCTCTGGTACCATCCCATATTAATTCTTGAAGATTTTTTCCATGTACCCAACAGAAACAGACACCAGGAAGTACTTTTCTTGCCCAGAACCACTCCCCAGCATGTCTTTCCAATCAATTCTATGCCCAGACACTGGGGCCATAGTTGAACTTGATAGCTAAGCCAGTCTCAGCTCAAGCTAATATTGAAAGGTTCAGTTCTCTCTGTCCCTCTACTGTCACTAATTGCATCCTCCTATTCCCAGCACTGCGCTGTGTCTGATGCTTTTCTGATGTCATGGTGTGTTATATCAGGGCTAGATAACCAGAAAAAATATTGATAAGGTTTGCAGAGCACTGCAGACAGGCAAGGGCTTATGACAGCAAAGGAAGAAACAAGAAGGCACAACTGAAAACTGAGAAGGAGAAAAGGAATAGATGCCTTTTCAGAGGCACCTGATCATCTGATTGCCTGGCCTAACATCAGAGTGTACCCTGCACCCTGACTGTCTGCTCCATGTCAGTGTGATGACCATGACTTCTTCCCTTTTTACAGTCTTTTTTCTTTTCTGTACAAACAACAGCTTGACCATCATATTCTTGTACTTGCACGCACAGATCAAGTATTTTAGTACTGCTCAAGCTCTATCACGCACTCATTGCCTTGGGCCATAACCCATGTCTGCTTCCTACCGTCTTTGTATAAAAAAGCACTCATTAAACTCTCTGGTACTGAGTCAAAAAGAAGCAAACCCACTGTCTTCAGCCAGGTCTGTTATTACCAACAGATCAAAAACTTGCCTGACAAAAATTGTGACTTCTAGGCAGGCACCCAAGATATGAAAACAGCTAGAAACTTCTACAGGGAGTGAATCAACCCTCATCATCATTGTAGGCAGAAGGAGGGCTCAAGAACAGAATCATCTGACATTAACTTTGTAACAATACAGGTTCCGTTCTATGTTTCCTGAATAACAGTAACTCACATTTATAAGAATACATTAGAAAGCCTATTCTTCCTTTTTCCCCCAAGTAATGGCACTCACACGCACTGCTCCTGGGCCTGATTCATCGCTGTATTACTTCAGCTTTATTTCAGAAACTCCATTTATAGTGCCGCAACAACACAGGCTATGAGTCCTGCCTGTGATGCTCTCAAAAGCAAAAGGGTAGGATGGACTTTTAAGTAGCTCTTGAGTTAGGACTGAATTGCCTAAGTTCCCTGTTTGATGCTCTTCTGTGGGACCTGCTCCCCAGAGTGTGAGGGCTTTGTATTTCCTAAACAAACTGCTTCTTCTTCCTTCATGCTGAGCAGCTAAAACACAAGGGAATTTAGTTCAGTTGTTAATTCAGAAAATTCTAGCAATGTGAGAAACTGCCCTCCTCAAGAATTCCTAGCTTCTTTGATCATTAGTCGATATTATCAATTATTATGCAGCCTGCAGCATGCAATGTGTTTTCACAGCCAGAACAATGTCCCAGTGTCTGATTTTGCCAATAGCTAAGCATGTGAATAACTTCACTGACAGGAATAAGCTCACTGAACTCTGTAGTAACACTGAGCAATCCAAGGATATAGATAAGAACTGTCATTCTGAAATACAGCAACATGCACATTATTTAAGTCAAGCTACTCACTGTACTGTGGAGGACTCAGGAAAAAGGGAGATTTTCTTTTGACCTCAGATAATCATCGTATTATTATTAACATCACAATAATGTCCCATAGCCCTAACCAGCTCTCATTAGCCAAGGTACATACCAGATGATTAAGTCCCTGCCAAAGGAAGCTTACATACACTTTGAAGCATAAAAAAAAATGAGAATCCTGTTGATTTTATTCCACCATAATTGACAGGGTCTTTTAAAACCTTAATACTGCAGTAGCAAACTGAAGGCTTGAGTGTGATCTCTGCTACTCTTTGTAAAGCCATAGAAATGTCATTAATTTAGACCTCAACAGAGAGGCTGAAATATCTATTGTTGACGTGAAGTAAAAACACTACTAGAAGAACAATACTGAGCTTGCAATGTCAAGCACCTTAAAGCTTATAGAACTTGTGCACCTAGCTGCCACCTGAGACCCCTCTAAGTGTATATTTAACTCCTGATGAACCCCAGGAGCAGCTACATTTTCTCATCTCTTGCCTTTCCAGCAACATCACCAAGATGCTTTGCTTTCTGTCAGCTGATGTGCATGTTCTCCTCTGGCTAACACCAAAACTGTTTTAGATGACTGATTTCATCTGTATTTTGCCCAGGGAAAACAGAGAGGTAAAGAGTATATATACCGCACAGTGCAGAGACACTCAAAACAGCTTTAATCGGTACTGCTCAGGTACAGAAACAGCATAGCTGTGCAATCCAACTTACCAGTTTTAGGGCAGACTCACTGCACCATTCTCTACCACACTGATGCAACCAAAACCATTCTATGATTCTGTCCCCTTCCTCCTCACAGGGCCTGTGCTGTCACTGCTCAGTGGGGCTGGCAGCTCAACACCAGCAGACAGCTCAGCTAAATTTTATCACTGCTAACTTATAAAGAAAGTTCAAGATGTGGTTGCTTAGCATGTGCAGATCACCATATTCCAACTGTTCAAATCTTGGGCAAAAGTTGCTTTTCAGGAAAGCAGCGCCAGGCACATTCCCAGCACACCCTGGCAAATTTCACATCCCTTCCTTCAGATACAGAGTGCCGAAGATGTTTGAGGAAACAGTAACAGATTTTGTTACACAGACAAAAAAAGAGTCATTCTCTTCAGAAAGGGAGGGGGGGAAAAAAGCCAAGTCTTTTATGATGACATTTTCAGAGGGATATTAATTTCTTTTCATCTTTATAGATCAGCCCAAGGCATTTATATTCAAGTCTAAACAAAGCCTAGTGGCAAAGCTGTAAACATTTGAACAGTCCTCTTTTAAGAGGAAGCATCAGTCCACCTTAAAAACAGACATTGTCTGCTGTCTGCTCTGATGGTAATTTGTAAATATAAAAAAGATTTTGTTCACATACAGTAGCCTGCAAAATTTCACTCAAACCAGAAAAAAACTGGATGAGGGACTGTAAAAGTGTTTGTGAAAGACTAATTTGTTATTCCTGATTGTACTTCCTAAAATCAGACACATTTTGTCTTTGTTTATAACAAAAACATCCGGCACAGAATTTCAGCATTACTTCATTCCTAATGCTTAAATTGAACAGCAGCTCAGTGCTGTGCTTCAGCGTGGGTTGAATTTCAGCCCAGCTGAGAAGTGCTGTGCTACATTCCTTCACAGACACCAGGGCCGACCCAGAAACCCCTCAAATGAATGAATGCTGTAGAAATACTGACACAGCAAATGCAATTTAGATCATTGACAGCACAAGAAATCCTGATTGACCAAGCAATAGTTGAAGTCTTACTGATCCTGAATTTATTTTTTTATTGTGTCAGTAGGTCCCTAGAATTATCAGGGTTTAAAATAAAAAGTTCTCTCACTGCCTTGAGAAATTTTGGCTCTCCAGCTCTGTGTCTGGCTCAGAATCCTGTAATACTATTGCATGCAGGGAAAAAGATCTACAGAAATCACTAATGTCCCTAATGGTCTCTACATACAGGCAGATAATGCCTTCATGGGGTTCAAGAGTATTGCATCCACCAGTCTGGCAAACTCTCCACTGGTAGTCTCTGCTCTTACACTGATTTATATCCTTTCAGTGTTCAACCTGTCACTGAACAGCTAATGCATTTTCACAAATACTAAATATTAGTGCCACCAGACTGTCTTTGCAAGGATGTCACTTCCCAGCAAAGGGAAAAAACACCGCCTTTAAACTATAAAGAACTTTTGCCCCAAGTAAACCGAGTGTCAGTCACCAATGTTTTTCAGATGGCTTCACTTGCAGATGGGAATTTACTTCCTACAGAGTTGAGGTCAGCAGGAAAAAAAGATGAAAAAAAGAAACCTCCGTAATGCCTCAAAAAATGGCTTCAACAGAAAAACAGAGGAGTTCATTAAAATAAAAGTCCTGGAGTTAAGCAAGGACATTAGCCATTTGGGAGGGTGGAAGATCTTGGTAGTGGGACTTTCCAAAACACTTGTGCCTCTGGCAAAATGAGCAAAGTGCTTCACCATGGTTTCCACGTTATGGTAAACAGACCTCCCACGTAGCATCATTTTATGTCGCTGGTATCTGCAGCGCTGGAACAGCCTAGTGATGGGAGAGCACCAGCTTTTCTGTGTGCTTCCTGCGTCCTGGGGATTGCAGCTGTGAAGTAGAGCAGGGCCCACTTTCTGTTGCATCTCTCAAATATAGTCCTGAATGCAACTTCTGTCATTAAGAAATATTTCCTAAACAGACTCCATACCCCCACTTTCCATCTGATAATCATCTCCTTGTGTTTGTGGTAAGTCAACATCCTTCATCTTTGCCTTATGAGGAAAAGCTATGGCTGTGAGCACTCCAAAATTCCCTCAGCGCTTGCAGATCCCTATGATAACAAACAACAGAAAGTATCTAACACACTTTTTTCCTTCCCTTACAGAGACAAGCACTTTACTCAAAAGAGAGCAGCTCCCATACCAGCTTTCTGCCTGTGCTATCTACTAAGTTACAGCACATGCTTATCTCTCAAATTTGGCAATGAAGAAAGGAGACACATGATGCAGCACCATCTGTTTCTGTCTGGGGTTGGCAAGGGAGGAAAGGGCACAGTTCATATACCCAGATGTCACCACATGCCATGAAACAACACCAGTAGATAGGCTTTATTTTCCTTCAGCTATGAAGAGTTTGGAGCAAATCAACCACCCTCCTTGAACACAACATCTTGCTGGCATCCCAGGAGTCACTCACGTGTGCTGCTGTGTGATGGTGGGGCCTGGCCCCATACTCATGTTCCTGGGATAATAGCAATGCTGTACACTCACACACAAAGTCTAGGGGGGCACAGAATTTATTCCACCATCCTCACTCAGACAAAGCTTTTGGTGATTTATAGTGCTGTGGAGAAAGGGCCTAAGCTGTAGCCTTGTTTAAACGTTCACATGCAGGGTTTTTTTTCCTGGAACTCCGAATAAAGTGTCATCACACTTCTCAGCAGGGAAAAATTTCTGGATAAGCTTTTCAGAGAAGCTGAAGAAATGCTCTCCAGACACACAACTGTTAAGCCCAGCTTCACTTTTGCTAGCAGAGAGGCCTTTTGTGGCCACATTTTCGGTCTCTCCCCACTTTCCTCCCCACTCCTCAGAGAGGGATCAGTGCCCTGTGATGATGAATGAGCCCCAAGGAAAGACTCCTCCTTCAGCTGGCCTTTCCTTTCAGCAGCAGCAAAGTGCTATATAGAGAAGACTCAGGGAAGCCATGCAGAGCCAAATCTACACAGCAACAGGGAGCAGAGATGGGGAATAAGGTCATCTGCTAGGAAGCAGCAAGAGGACAACAGTGTTATTTCCTTACTTCTTCCTCTCATACACACCTTTTCTATAGCTCCCTACAAATGACTGAGTCCACGAGAATCATCCTGCTTTTCACTGTGAAAACAAAGAGAAGTAGGGAGGCTTAAGGCTGGGAGAAAGTGGAACTAATTTAGGGAACATGAGACAAACAGCAAGGGAGTAACAGGGAAAAGAGAAAGGGTAGGAAAATTTTAAGTATGATAGAAGCTTAGGAAAAGGTCTGTGGAAGAACAGAAGGTATAGAAGGAAGATCAGCAAGGATAAGAGAGAGAATGGAGATAGAGAAAATTACGACCAACAACAACAAAAACCCAGAAAGAGTTGTAAGACATTTTGAAGGTGGCTATAGGGTGGTTTGAAAGGACGTGAGTGAGAAAGAGGAAATGCAAGAAGAGGAATCAGCACAATAAGCTACATGATGTTACTGCACATAAAATGGAAAGAAAAGTGTTAACATGCACCCAAACACTGAGGGGAACCTTGGCCTTACCAGAGCAAAGGGAGCATGGATGCTGCAGGACACAATTTCACCCTTTGTGTTAAAGCCACAGATGGGTCATGTGAGAAAGCTCTGATCACTCCTGAGGGTACAATTTTCCTTCCTAATATTTCCATAGCTTCTGAAGGAAATCAGTACCTCACACTCCTACACTATAACATGAAGCAGGTTGTGATTTTTTTTAGCTGCAAAGGGGCTACATTCCCCTATACACATCAAGCCTGTCCCTACAGGCACAAAGGATTTATTCTTCTCTTTACAAATGACTTTACCAGCTGAGGAACTGCAATAGCTGCCAAACCTCCCAGAAGCTGGAGACCTCTGCCACATCCCAGCGAGGACTGAAGCAAGGGAGGGGAAAGAGGAAGCAAGTTATTTTGACACAAGTGCTGGTGGTGGCCTGCAGGAGCGAGCACAGCCCAGCCTCAGAAGAGCTGGCAAGTGCTCAAGTAGCATGAGCCATTCCCTTCACCATGCTGGGGCAGAGTTATTGGAGAGCCTGTGCGGGGAGGGTGAACATGACTGGTGAGAGTTCTCTCTGCCTTTCCCTCCAAACCATGTGTAATTCAGAGACAGCACATGAGCAAGTGCGAACACCCCCAGCAAAACCAGAAGTTGAACCAGGTTTTGGTTTGGCTCCAGTTCTAGTCTTGGCTTACCAGTGACCAAAGTTGTTCTTGCCTTGTCCTGGGTCAAGTTCAGCCAAACTTTCTGACTAACAGCCCTAGTTGAGGCCTCACTCGAGGAGAAACATGCAACAAGTTTTCTGCGTAGCTCTGCCGTGTGTGAGCAAAGCAGGTCCCCTCTGCTCGCTCATCCTGAATAATGATGGATTGCAGAAGTATCCATTTGGTGTTAGTCATTAAGCAAAGCAGGAAGCACTTGATGAGCACTAACTTTTAAAAGCAGCTTGCAAAGAAAGACAAGGGATTCCTCCCTTAGGCTACATCACACATGCTGCTCTTTACCTCCTCATCTTAACGGGTACCTATTCACAATTAACATTTGCAACTCAATTCAGCCGGAAATATTTGCCTGGTGCAAACAGCTGAGGCATCCAGCATCAGCCCTTTCCCTGTGGAAGGTGCATTAAAAAGGGGGAGGGAGGAGAAGCCCTACACTGGCTGGACTGGGAGAGGTGGATTGCGCTCAACAGGTTCAGTTCATGCTGTGACCCTGCCTGGCTTCCTGCTATTCAGATGTGTTACTTCCCCTTTGTGGTAATGGCCTGTGGCAGCTGGCCAGAAAACACTATTAATTTCAGAAGTGGCCTGACAACAAACCCACAGCGAAATGAGAGGAAGTGGCAGGGAGGCCATCTGTTGACTTCAGCAGAACAGTAGGGACGCAGCTATGTAGGTTCTACAAGGAAAGCAGATTAATAATCCACAAAGAGGAAACTGGCTAAAATTATCCACAGACCATAGTTAAAAAAAAAAAAAAAAGCCAAGGGAGTCACTTGAGCTGCAGCTGGACAGGAAATTGCTAGAGCTGCTTGCAAATCTCCACTTTGAACAGAGCAGCATAGGGAATGCCAAGAGCGGAAACCGTTCAAAACTGGATTAGCACAAGCCAAGTTTAACTGCAACCCACTTCTACTTTCACAGTTTATGCACTCAATCTAGGCCACTACTGCATGAGACACTGACTCACTTTTTTCCCATGTTTTGTTTGCTTTTCATTTCACACACTTGCAGTTTCTAAAATTACTTGAAATGTGCTCCGGCTGCCAGGAGTTCTGCAGAACCCCAGCCGGCAGCCCCAGCTGCAGCATCAGCCCATCACCATGGTGCTGCACCCAGATTCTGGCACCACTGTACCTCGGGCCACTTCATATCAGGCAGGATGTTAATGAAAATGAGCTGCAGCAGCAGTTCCGCAATCCCCATAATCCCCCTTTTTCCTTCTGTAGAGACAGGAGTAGAAAGGCCCAAAGAGGAAATGAGGTGACTAAGGGTATATAGAGACATTTCCTCCTTGCCTTCACCTGCTAAGTTGCAACATAGCTGAATAGCAACAGAAAAAAAGCTATTTACAGGCTGCAGACTGTTGATGGATCTCTGTGAAATGAGTTCCTGCCAAACAGATAAGGAGATCAGAAACCCATCTCCTGGCATCTGTAACAAAGAAGTCAAAATCTGTAAACAAACCCAGAAAACAGCAGCTCCCTCCTCTTAAATAATAATAAAAATCCTTATGGCTTAGGGTCAGGTGCATCCCTGAGGGATGCTGGATGTGCTGGATCCTGGAATATTTTGCAATTAAACTTAAGGCCTTCAAAAGCATTCCCTTCACCAAAGCAAGATGAGAATCCAGCACATGCGCTGTTCATTCATTTAGGCACTAGTGTACCACAGTGAAATCAAGGCTTTATTGTCTTAAGAGCTGTACAAAACCTATTGAAAGCAAGCACTACCTTTAAACATAACCATATGTGTATCTGCAATTAACCACACCCACACAGAGGGAAAAGGGGGAATAAACCAGCCAGCTTCTCAATAGCCAAAAATAGTTATTTATTAATAATTTAAGATTTTACATTCTTATAATAAATTCCATCTTAAAACTTTTACACCATGAATTAGACTCTCCCTTATTGGCAACCATGTGCAGGTTCACTGTGCATACACACAGATCCAAATGCTTGCACATACTTCCAGTTTTATACAAAACAAGAAAAAAAAAAAAAAGACTCAAAATATTGCATTTGAGGTGAAGCTCCCTGAAGAATTTGTACAGAGGTAATGCACTGTTTAGCACATCTGAAAGTTTTAAAAAGTGATCAGAAGTCTTCCACATTCAAAGACAAACCTCCTCCCAGATGATGTATTTACAAAAGGTAAGGCAAAAAAATTAATTTAAAATATATATATATATATATCACGTGGAAACTACATCAAGAGCATGAGGAAAACAAAAAAAAAAAAAAAATCACCACAAGGAAAAGAAAGATATATGAAAGAAGAGACTGTACTTGCTCACTAAACATGGTTTGCAAACTTCTCACCATTGCCATTTCTCCCTCATGGAAAGCTTTCTTCATTTGAACAATAAAATCAAGCATGCTGCAAATATATTCTTTGCAATAAAAAAGAACAAACAAAGCAGAACTTATGAACAGAACAAAACCACAGGTGTTCCTTGATTTCTTGAATATATGTGAGTTAAAAAAAAAAAGAAAAATTGCAAATCAGTTTAGATTAAATATTTACACTGATCAAGTAGGATACTACCGAGCTTCCGGCAAACAAGTACTCCAAATACACTAAGCTGAAATCTCTTTCTTTGGCTCCTCTAAATTAAAACAAACAAAAAAAATCAGTCTTCACTGAAGACATGGATGTGTGTCACAGATCCGAAAGCAGAAAGGGAGGCAGGACAGTCCCAGTCTCTGGAGAGCACATGCTCAGCCTGTCCAGCCTTACCCTACCCCCCTGGAAGTCCTCAGACACAAGCCACTGCACAAGCAGGGATGAACACACTGCCCATCTGCTGCCTGGTCACCACAGTCCTTTCCAGAGAGCTCATTACATTACCCCCCTTCACAATAGCCGATTCCACACTGTGTAACCTTTCCTAACCTGCTCTGGCAGCTGCTTTGTGATAGCAGAGGCCACGAAAACAGAAAGCTACGTTTTCTTTATCACTGCCATAGAGAAACCATTGAGGAGTGATCCCATGAAAAGGACAGGAGAAGGGAGGTGGTGGGAGCTCACGTGGACTGTAAGGAATCCACCTGGAAGACGTTCTGGTTGGAAGGGGTGGTGAAGTACAGCTGCTGGTTCGGCACTCGATTGTCACAGGGGCTGCTCAGCCCCAGAGTCCGTTCAAAGTCCAGCAGCTGACCCATGAAGTTGAAGTTGGGTGAAATGTTGGACTTTTTCATCTTGACAATATCATAGGCATCGTTCATGGACAAGTTGAGCTTCTGCATGAGGTAGGCCACTGTCACTGTGACTGAGCGGCTGATCCCTGCTAAGCAATGCACTAGGACGCCGCAGTTCTTCCCCCGTGCTTCATCTGTACAGAGACAAAGAACAGAAAAGGACATATAAGATGGGGGGCTGGTAACTGATCCCTAAATGCAAGCTAGGTTCATATCAAACACGAAAGAACAGTTCTGATCCCAGTTGCCAGCAGTGCAACGCAAGAGTTAACTTCATCAGCTTAAAACCAGGACAAGGGGAGAATCTACCTCCCTAAGTATATGTACCCATGTCCAACAGCTGAGAAAACTAAGAATGAGACAAAGGGAGCAGGAGAAACAGCATGACACTGTTTTAAAATTAAGTCAGTTTTGAAAGACATGCTTTCTCCTGGAGATTTGCCTTAAATTCTTACAGTCCCCTTGCCCCAGCATGGAAATTCTGCAATATGTCACTGAATGCCTTTTATACAGACCAGCAGTCTGCAAAGGTCTATTAAATTATTCTCCAACTGTTGTGCAGCTAACAATGGAGGTATTCAGGCATTTTAAAAGAATGAGGGAAGTCACAGGGGACAGCCCATTAGGAGGAACAGGATGTCAACATTGGTTGAAAATGGGCTCCTTTGTAATAGGAAATGCGTTACAATGCCTGGAGATTAGTTTCTTTGTGGCTTCCAGCCCACATTTCTTCCTGCTGGGCTCAGATTACCTACATTCTCCACTATTACCGGTATCATTCAACCGGATTACAGCACAGCTTCCCAACAGATAATGCAATGCCCACCCCACCGCACCCCGATGGGCTGATCTTAGTCCTCCCCAAAACGAAGGAGAGTGCATATTTTAAGCAGAACTCCTTGAGCCCAAGGGGACATGTTTCCAAAGCTGATGGATAATGTAGAAGGGCTGGCTAACCCAGGCACCGAGCCCGAAAGGTATATCATTATTACCACGAGATTTAATTAAAGCTCTAACTATACATTTGCCAGGGATACCGCTTATGAATAACTTGCATTTAAAAGCTAAACTTAGCTTCCCAGATCGTTTCTTTTTATTATACTGCACTTCAGTAACCTCAAGAGAAAAAAAACCAAGGATGAATAAGACATCCAACCCCGGACTCATTTACCTCCCCTCCTCATC